>JAWPHD010001004.1:147500-368470 GCA_037043455.1 Cyrtodaria siliqua
TCCAGGCTTACAATTTGACGATTTCCATCTGTCTGTCTGTCCGTCTATCCGTCCGTCCGTCTACGAGTTTTGAAGTTTTCATTAAAGTTTTGTTTTTTCCTCATTTCTCAAAAATGAATTGTCGAAAAGCTTTGAAACTTGACACTTGTTCAATATCATTACAAATGTTATATGAAAATAACCCGAAAATATGTCATTATTTTACCTGGACTATCCCCACTTTTCGCACAGATTTTTCAGTTAAAATGTTAAATTCGCAATCCGGCGTTCGCACCACTATTGGTGCTTCATCTTTTTTTTTACGTTTAACAAAGTTTGAGGTTGTCACTGGACCCCCATATAAATGAAACGTTCCTATGCCAGTGTATCTGTAAGCGGTCATCCGGTTTGGTCTGATGCTACGGAGTAGTTCAAATTTGAAGGTGATGAAAACACGGTTTGGAAACTTTACCTGTCTCCTGCTTCAATCGATCTATGCTTTTCTCTGTCCTATCAGTTCACTATGCTTCAATCGATCTATGATTTTCTCTGTCCTATCAGTTCACTATTTTTATTTTTCTACCACCGACAGAAACATTAGGGTCAAATAGGACACTCAGTTTCTTAAAATGTAGATGTAGTGCTAGTGCTAAACATCAAGAACGGTGAAACAAACCAACGTCTTTTCTACATA
This sequence comes from Cyrtodaria siliqua, assembly GCA_037043455.1. Classification (NCBI taxonomy): domain Eukaryota; kingdom Metazoa; phylum Mollusca; class Bivalvia; order Adapedonta; family Hiatellidae; genus Cyrtodaria; species Cyrtodaria siliqua. The sequence continues at coordinate 148,174 of JAWPHD010001004.1, forward strand.
GCATTTGATGAATTTGGTGCATTTTCAGAATATATTGATGAAAAACGTCGGACCCGGTGTCCTCCACCACCAGAGATACTCAGCTAAATTGGATTTAACTAATATTCTGAAAATGGACCACCATTTATTAAATGTCAAGTAGGAAACAACAAATTCCTATGTTTTAAAAACATTGTACTTTTCTCAAACATACATCATCATAATGATTAGACAATACGTATGAATCAATTTAACACACGTTGAAGACAAGACGTATATTCGAATAAAAAAGCTTAAATCATATATATACATTTGTTCGTAATGACATAACGTTGAAACCGTAATTACATGTTGTTCGGCAAAATGGTATACGCGTGCATCACGGTTTATGTATATATATCTTACATACACTGATGTAGTAGCAGCTTTTATGACGGTTGGTGATTCAGCCAATGTCGATCCAGACCGGATCATGACTAGATAGCTGTTCGAAGTTCGTTCCATGCCAAGTCTGTCCTGTCTGGGAACGAATTGAAATTTGACCGAAGCATTGTGGTGTACTGGTTAGAGCGTCTGCCTTGCATTCGGGAGGTCGTGGTTCGAGTCCCCTGACCGCGTCATACCAAAGACTTTAAAAATGGAGTAGTCAATTGTAACCCTTGCCTGACGAGCAAATAATGGGTAGTGCTACGACTGATTGACCAGTGTCAGAATAATGTGCCTGGGGGTATGATATCATGTCTACTACGGCGTGGTTTTCCAGTGTGGAAGTACTATAAAGAAACCATTGAGTTCGCTGCTTCAAGTAGACATATCATCACATCACACACAAACACACAGATAAAAGTCCAGACTCCATTGCGCCTATTATCGTCGGGTAGGACGCCTGTCGTAGGCGGACGGACTATAATCCTTAGAAATACACACACACATACACACATGAATTGAAATTTGTTGGGGTTGGGATGTCACAATTCATAAGACACGTACAGGTAAACTTGCACTAGACGTGAGAATCATGACTCTTATGGTGGTATGTACCTACCATGTTATAGGTACACACCATAAGAGCTACGATTCTCGCAGCTAGACTTGCACATACCGGTGCATACATACCGAACAATCAAACATGAACTGTGCTCGCCCTATAGGTTTAACCTATTTCATATTAACTATTGTATTACAAACAACAAAGATTCCTTATTATTCCTTATTAACATTGCCATTCATGTTTATCTTTTCTGCATGTTTTGGGATTTACTGTGTTCTGTAAAAGCTGCTTTTCCTGTTCGACTTTTATACTATTTTTCAAAGTAGAAAAAGAGTTTGGGTCTACGTTTTCCCTACGACACCATTGTATACTTATGAGCACGACATGAGGTAATCTATACTTCGGACATTTAGACAATGGATGCTGAATACGTGTATCTATAATATCAAACTTACCCAGTGGCCTACTTTGCCACTGACCGTTCCAAGGCGGTTGCCCTATTGTCAACACTTTTGTGTTTGTGATGTCGTTTACTTTTATTATAACTTTTGCCTTCTTGTTTGTCTGTTTCTATGTTTGTTTCTGTGTTTTGTGGTTGACTGTCCTCCTTGAATGCTACTTTCCCTGTCCGATCTTTTTATATTTCTTTTTACCAGTGATGACATGACCTGCTGGAGCATGGCAACATGTTGATATATTACACTCACATTCTAGTTAGGAGTGTTATTTACTCTGACAAGTTCAGAAACAATGTTGTTGTAGTTGACAATAAGTTTCATATTTTACATTTCGTCACTGTGCATTCCCCTTTGAGTGTGCGATGACTGGACATATTGTGGACCCTATGGAGACGTCTACTTAAATACTTATAGGACGGTAGCGTTTGATGTTTTTCTTTAATCTTGTCTTGTCTTACCCTTAACGGGTTTTTCTGTTTTTGTTCTGGCTTCATTGAGTACCTGCTTTGTGGCTTTCTAGGCTTTTGTTTTTATATTATGTATACATGATGATTTATGTATTTTACTTATATTACCTATTAATGCTGCCTTGATTGTTAGAGATAATAACCTGGCGGGGATATCTTTATTTACACTGTCCCGTTTTATTGGGATGCAAATAGGGTAAGAGGGACGTTTTGTGCACCATAGAATTCGGTTTAAACCCCCAGCGGCCCTTTTTGCCGCTACCGTTTCAAGGTGGTAGCCATATTTTCAACAGTTTTATGATGTGATGTCGTGTCTTTCCTTTTAGTCATTATTAAAACTATTTGTTTCTATGCGTGCTTTTGGTTGACCTTGGTCCTTAAATGCTGCATTTCCTTTTCGACTTTCTTCGTACTTTAAACGGTCGTTACGGTAGCGATACAGGTGTTGGTAATTACACGTTTGTAGGCCACAGGGGTAGCAGTGTTGTTGATTATATATTAACGTCACAGAACATGTTTAAGTACGTTTATACTTTCGATGTCAAAGAACCAAATATTTTGTCAGATCACTGTGTTATTTCTTTCAGTTTTCAATTTGATAAAAATAATTCAGATTTGCATCTTTCGTCTGACTCTTGTGACACTGTAAACTTTAGGTATTCGTGGAAAAATGAATTAAAATCTCATTTTACAGATAGACTTTGGTCAAATGATATTTCGGTAAAGCTGAATACACTACAGGAAACTGGGTTAACCAAAGTGTTGGTGAACCTAAATTATTCTTATTTGTTGCGAAACAGAGAATTCATGACCATTTTTTACAAGACTGGCATAGTAGACTTGACAATTCTAGTCGTGCATTATTTTATAGAAATATCTATGAATTTAGGCTTCAGCCATATTTAGAAATAATACATATTTTTAAGTATTTAAAGGTTTTTGCACAGTTCAGAGTATCGTCTCATAGGTAGAGGTTAAACCTGGCAGATGGTCAAGACCAACTAGTACTCCTTTCCACGAAAGAAAGTGTAAGATATGTGATATTTTAGAAGATGAATATCACTTCATTCTAGAGTGCAGTTTATATAAGGAACTAAGGTCGTTATATATCCATCCGTATTACTGGAGAAGACCAAATATGTTTAAACTTGTTGAATTGTTAAAAAGTCAAAATATGTCGGTTTTAAACAAATTGGGTATATTCATCTATAAGGCATTTAAATTAAGAAATGACATATTATATTTTGATAATTAGCATGGTTATATATTTTGTAAGTACTGTATTAGTATATTTGTGTATGAGTATACATGTATGCGAGTATGTATTTAAGGGTTTAAGTGTGTGTATGTGTGGATAAGTTTATATATAACATCTAATACATTTGAGACAAAATATTAAGTAGATGTTTAATAAAGGTCGCAAGATATTATGACTACATAGTGAACACCTTCTCCACGATAGAAGTTCATATTATTATTTATTGAGATAATGCATACCAGGCTATTGTTATGCGTATTTCAGTTTTGTATTATTGCTTATTTGTGTCCTAAAATATCACTGTCTGTCATTATTATATTATTATATTTGTACCTCACGGGCAGATGCCTATCGGATTTGAAATAAACTATTCTTTATACGTTGAACATTCCGCTGTGGAAAGGTTAGTGGAAAAACAGGCCGTTGGGGATCCAAACCAGGTTATAGGGTGCACCAAACCTCACCCTTTCTTATTGTTATACACAGGTACATATCCTGTTCGACTTTTATACCTACATTACTTAGAAAACACAAAAAACACACCTGACAGCTAAAAAGTAGTTTGTCATCTAAATTATTGTTCAGCTAATGGATTGTTTACCTGTTTTATTGATGAGATGTTAAGAAATAATTACTTAAGCCCGTATACGTTACCTTTACATGAAAGCTTTATAATGGATATCGCCCTTCTATGGAAATAACTAATAATTTGGAAAACATGGGTTATTAGCCAAAATCTCTAATTAGTTATTATCAATAGTCGTAAATGGTACGACTCTAACCCTGAATTTACAATGGCTGTTAAGATGGTAATTCGCACTTCGAAGGGAGCTAGTCGAATAATCGCGATTAGTCCTAAATGTTTAAACCGTGCATTTCTTAATTACTTCAGAGCATAATTATTTAAATGTATGTGCGCAAGCTGATTTCTATATATACAATATCGAACATGGTATATATATATAATACATACAGTGATCTTTTGTGTTTAGTGGCCACACAATTCACACTTACTGCATGTCTCAACAGCAAGAATTAAAAAAAACATGAACTATTACTGTACATTATCTACTTCTTAGATATGAAGCTTCCATTTAAATAAAGAAGACCAAATGGCCCGAATCGCTCACCTCATGACCATTGTCTATTATAGAAAATTGCAACAGCAATAACAAAAGTGAGTCAGATAAAAGAGGTCTGTGACATAAGGTCATGTTAATTTTTATGCCTGGGTTAACATTTAAACTAAAGAAACATAAAAAAGATCGGACAGGGAGAGTAGCATTCAAGGAAGACAGTCAACCACAAAACACAGAAACAAACACGCAAACAGACAAACAAGAGCCTTGGAACGGTCAGTGGAAAAGTAGACCACTGGAGGTTTAAACCAGTTCTAGGGTGCACCAAACCTCACACTTACCCTACTGTCATCCCATTAAAACAGGACAGTGCAAATAAAGAAATCCCCGCCATGATCTAATCTCTAACCAGCAAGGCAACATCAATAGGCAATATAAGTAAAACATAAATATGCTCGTGTAAATATAATACAAAAAAACAATAGCCTAGAAAGCCACAATGAAGGTACTCAAGTGACTTGGCAGAAGCCAGAGCAACAAGAGAATAAACCATTAAGGGCACGACAAGAAAGATCATAGACAAACATCAAACGCCACCGTCCCAATGGGCTTTAGGTAGGCGTCATCATAGGGTCCACAGCCTGTCCGGTCATCGTACAATTAAAGAGGAAAGCATGGTGGCGAACTGTAAAAGAGTCCACCACCAAGCATGCAGTACATGCAAAATGATAGGGTCATAACCTATTTTGACAAACTTTTTAACAAGTTTAACACAGATAGTATGACAGTGATCATGACCAAGAATCTTACGAAGTTTATAAATCACATCACCATATAAGTCAGGTTGTGATAGTCCTTGTCGCAGAAGAGTCCTTAAATTACTTTTATATTTGGAAAGAAGATCAGGGTTATGATAATAAAATTTTGCAAATGTTTTACGAAGTTTATGGTAACGTTAACCCTGACTGAGTAGCTTTTTATTTATACAAAGATTACGAATATTAAAGTCCTCAACTCGAGTACAAGCTCTTGAAAAAAGAATAAGTTGAGACACATACACCCCATAAGAAGTTGCTCGGGGAACATCCCCATCCAAGTGGGGATAGTCTACAATGTCAAAATTAAAATCATCTCTCTTCTCATAGATTTTGCTAATTATTTCACCATTTTCAATCGAGAGATCTAAATCAAGAAAAGAAGCGTTATTATCAGATATATTAGCTTTATTAAGCTGAAGTTCTTTAGGATAAATATTATCAACCATAGTTGGAAAGAAAGGGTTGTCAATGTTCAGTATGTCATCCAGATACGAGAGGTGTCATTAAAAGCTTCAATAACATCTGCCTGGGTATCTGGTGAAAGACTCAACATGAAATCCCTTTCATATCAAACTAAAAACAAATCTGCGACAAGTGGAGCACAGTTCGTACCCATACGGATACCAACAATTTGTCTATAAACGGTGGTACCATACCTGACGAAAATATTATCTAATAGGAAGATGAAACTTTACCTTTATTGAAAATTTTATCAAGAACATCTTCTGAATTTTTTATAGACCAAAATAAATTAATCCCAGAGTTTTCATAAGTTTTATCACAATATGGTTTAACGTGGTCTTTAACGGCAGTAAGACAAGAAGTTAAACGTTTGGAGATGTTTGTTGTGGTGCAGGCACTAGAATTAGAAATAAAGCGAGCCTTATACGGATTTGTATGTAATTTAGGAATCCAGTACATGGTAGGCAGTTTATTTTGCTTATCGTTTACACCAGCCTTGAAAGTAGTGCACCGAGTGATAGGTGCGGAAACAACATCATCCTCAGTAGAATTAACTGGAGTATACGAATTGGTGATGCCGAGTTCCAGAGATAAAACATTGACGTAATGTAGGCGTCAAACAATAATTACATTATTAGCTGCTTTATCTGCAGGAACTAAAACAAATTGATTATGAAATTCCTGAATTCCAGATTTTAAATTACGAAAGGAAAACCTAGGTCTCGGAGGTAGTAAAGAGGGGTTAGTATTATAAAAGTTTATACGTGTATCTATAATTTTAAGAATTGACTTTTTCCAAGCGGAAAGCGAGTTTGGGTCCGCATGTTCTCTACGACACCATTTTATACTAAAATCTTCAATGGAGTGGGCGATCCGGGCACGACAGGCTTTAAAATCAATAGTTGAAGGTAATCTATATTTAGGACCTTTCAAAAACAAATGCCAAATATGTTTATCAACAATATCAAAATTACCAGTGATGACATGACCTGCTGGAGCATAGCAAAATGTTGATGTGTTACATTCACATTCCTTAGGAGTATTATGTACTATATCAAGGTCAGAAACTATTTTGTTGTAGTTGAAAATAATATTTCTAATAGGCTTTTTATACTGATAACAAATTACAGGACTTTCGGAATTTTTGAAATATTTAGGAATAGAATCAACTGTCAATATGGGGTCGGAGAACATGTTGTGTGTAGCTTTGAACTATGCAAGCAGTGTTATACAAGGGATCCTCGTCGATCAACTTTAGTGAAGAAATAGACAAAGAGGTAAGCCGTGAAAGCATAGAGTGCTTTCCAGACTGTTTAAAAATAGTATGTAAATCAGCGACAGAAATAATTACACGCGATTTACGTTTGTTATTACCATTACGCCTAAGACCATGAGACCTAGATTTACGCTTTCGAATAGAAAATATAGAACAAATGTCAATATTAGGATCTTTAGAAATATTTCCTTCTTGATAAATATTGTCATTACGGCCGAGTGGATAAGGTGTCTGTAAGTTTTTCATCCACTTAAGTTCTGCAATATGTCTAGCTTTTATTTTGAAGGTTTTAGTAGCATCATTATCAAAAAATATATATTCAGCGGTTGAACAGTTACGTAATTAAAATTATGACCTGACTGACGAAAGTGTTGGTACAAGTAATTTTTTTACTTTTTAGGATTACTTGCATTATATTTTTGTTTACGAAATCGAACTTTTAAGGATCGACCTGTTTGTCCAACATATTGTACCGCAACGCGGTGCATTTCAAGTCAGAACATAAATGACGTGAGTAGTACGTCAATCAACATTTGAAGCTAGACATACATTAAACAATCTACCATTAACAGCTGATTAAATGGTGGACTTGCTCGATAAATAATTGCCACAACTGCACCTCTTAGCATTGCACTTATCAATAGAGGGAAACACCCTGCGTCTTGAATGAACTAAATGATTTCTGAAAGGAGAATTTATATTGTATTTCCTCAAAACCGGTGATCCTATAGGAGTTACGGAAACTTTTGAGCCATTATTAAAACTCCTAGTAATATTATTAGAAGGAACATGAAACGAGGTTGCCGAATGAAGATTTAAAGGTTTAAGGCGTACATATGGTTTAGTTCCAAGAAATGAAGAGTTTTTTTGTGGAATTTGTATTGATGACGCAGAGTGTAACCGAAGAGGTGAAAGATTTATTTTTAAAGTTTTAACTAAAAGACTCATAATTGTTTTTATGGAGAGTAATACCATTCTGTGAAAAGCGAAATAAGGTCCAATAAGTATTTATTAGAGATACGAAATAGAATCGTATCAAAGATCCATAAGAAATAATATTAGTAAACTTACGGACTGTGAAAAAAGGTCCAAAACTCACGTCAGTGTCTAATACAAGATAATAAGGAAAGTTAGGGAAAACCCTAATAAAATGGGCCAAAATGTCGATGAGCACAAAACCTTCAACGCGGTATATGAAACACACGTGTTTAAGGAAAAACAGGATCAATGAATGTCATACAATCCCTGTAGGATGTAAAAATAACAATATTGATTGGATGTACGGGGAGACATTTTACGGTCGCAACACGGCACAAACCTGTAACACCCGAGATCTGGCCAGTTTTGACAATATGGTCGCCATTTGAACTAACTTGGTAGAAAGTATAAGGGTAAACAAATTGAATATGGAATATATTAAAGCTATATGCATTGCTGTTTCAGAGGAAATTTATAAGTCTATGTAAAAAGGTAACAACTGTGGTGGTCAAAATTCAAACAAATTTAATAGAAGGCCATAAACTTATGCTACACCCAACATATTAGACCTCTAGCTCTTGTAATTTGAGAGAAATTTCTTTTTAAAGACTCTATGTAAAACTGCGACTCCTGGGACTGGCAAGATTTAAACATAGAGTCACCATTTGAATAAATTGCACAGATGACTATAAACTTATGTTACATGCCAAAGGTAGAACTTTAAAACTTGTAGTTTTTTAAAGAAGTAGATTTCTAAATAATTGTAAACACGTGATCCTATGGGGTGGTGCTAAATTTGACCACAGGTTCGAAATGTAAACAAACTTGGTAGAATACCATTAAATGAAGGAACATGCAGTGTGATGACCTATGGAACGTATAGCCTTAGAGAAGATGATGTTTTTAAAGTTTTCTTCTTTTGTTTGTTTTTTACATATCTCTATGAAAAACTATGACAACCGGGACTTAGCCAGTTTTGATCCTAAGTTCACCATTTACACAAGCTAAGTAGAAGATTATCAGCATATGCAACATACTGTATATAAGAACTCTTTAACTTGCGATTTCAGAGATGACGTTTTAAAGATTTTCCTATATAAATCTATCTAACCCTAACCATTAACTTTTATTCTTTATTAACATTGCCATTAATGTTTGTCCTTTTGCGTGTTCTGGGGGTTTACTGTGTTCTGCAAAAGCTGCATTTCCTGTTCAACTGTTATACTATTTATTTTTACCTCCAGGGTCCAGATTTGACACTAGAATAACCATTTTAACATGAATGGTAGGGAATTATAAACTTATGCTACATATGGAAAATAAACCTCTAGCTCTATAAACTTATGCTACATATGGAAAATAAACCTCTAGCTCTATAAACTTATGCTACATATGGAAAATTAAACCTCTAGCTCTATAAAATTATGCTATACATGGAAAATTAAACCTCTAGCTCTATTAACTTATGCTTCATATGGAAAATTAAACCTCTAGCTTGGGTAGTTTCAGAACAAAACACTTTTATCGATTACCATATACAACTCTATGTAAAGCTATGACCTCAGGGCGGGCCAGATTTTACTCTAAGATCACCATTTGAACAATCTTCGTAGAGAACCATGCACAATTATAACAGCTCTTCAGAGGAGAATTATTTTCCAGTTTTCCCATGTATGTCTTTGTTAAACATGCAAAAGTAAATCGAACATGGAAAGTAGCATTCAGGACGACAGTCAACCACAAACACACACAGAAACAAACAACAAATATATAGATGAATAAAAGGCAAGATATGACAAGCACAAAATATATACCCAGGAAGCGGACACCTTTTGATTTTAGAGGCTTTATTTGAAGAAACATATTCATTAAATAATCGTTAAAAAACGAAACACAGTTGAAATACTGTATATTTAGTGACTCCAGATAATTAATTTTATTGTTTCTATCTTTTATGGAAATTGCGACCATCTTGGATGTTGTTTGTGTTTTGTAGTGTCTTTTTCATTGGATATTTCATTTGCTCTTAGTTTGTGGTTCAGTGCGGACCATTGCGTTTCAGTGCTAATGTTTCTTTTTCACATAATGAATAAAAGTAAGGTACATGTAAAGAAACCAACCAAAGTCTAAATTTCAAACTACAAAGAATTTGCAAAGGACCAGCAAGCTAGCCAAAGCAAAACCAACCATCTGTGTTACACGTTCCACAATCTAGCACATCTGGACAGAACAACCACATCTACACTATTTCACACTGGTCGACTTCCCTTGGAACTAAATGTTTGGCTAACTAAGAAGTAAATATCCTAAATGTTAGCTAGCAAACAGATGACGATACAATATTTGCTGTTCCATCAATCTGATGACTTACCGTTTACATCACCCAGTCAAACTGCGATTAAAATAAAACAAAACACTTAACCCGGTTTTGCGACGTCTTCATTGATTGGTCAGAAGTAACCATCCGGGTTATTGGAATCTATAGTTCGGACAATTCTACAAAGCGTACAAATAGTTATAGACTATTGATGTTCATTAGGATCTATAGTCACGATCGACCGAATTATAATTTCAAGTAAAATAGCCCCGCCTCCCACCCACCACCTCTGACGTGCCATTGTTTATTTTGATAATGACCAAAATACATAAGTGTGATGAGTTTGTGAGAGATTCGGTTATGATAAACTGAAAGGCTTTGGAGACCTTACATTGATACTGTGGCCATTTTGAGACTTGTAATCAATGGATATACATGTACCTCACATCGTGCTCGGTAGTAAAATGGCGGCCGGTAGGTTAACACAAAATAAACTGTTTCCAAATGTTTTCTAGCAACAAATAGTATTGATACTATTTTTTTAAACTATATACCATGTGGCCGACGAAAAAATGAAGTTCAGTTGGAAATAAACAGTAGTACCGAAATCCGCTAAGTACGGTAGCGTTTGATGTTTATCTTAACTCGTGTCTTGTTATAACCTTAATTGTATGTTCCCTTGTTGCTCGGGACTCGGCCAAGGCATGGTGTACTTGTATTGTGGCTTTCTAGGCCTTTGTTGTCTCTTTATATCCATATATACATATTCATCTATGTGTTATACGTACATTGCCTATTAATCTTATTTGTTAGATGATATAACATGGCGGTGCTACCTTTATATACACTCTCCCGTTTTATTGAGATTAAAATAGAGGAAGAGTGATGTTTGGCGCACCATAGAACCTGGTTTATACCTCCAGCGGTATGTTTACCACTGATCGTGCAAAGGCGGTAGTCTTATTGTCGACCGCTTTATGTTTTTGATGTGACATTCCTTGCGTCTTGTCGCACGGCCACTAAACACTTCCTCGAGAGTTAGTAAAATGAGGGCTTATGTCAGAAACGTGAGTACAATTCATGTATTTATTTTTTTTGAGACAAACAGACTTGTTTTCAAAAAAGGGGGAATACTATTCAGTGTGTGACGATATGTTCGATATAATTTTGCCACCAAATACTTAAAAGTGACTCGCCAAGAATATTTCCCATATCAAAGAAGCATGCATTTTTCTATACTGTCCATCAATATTTGAGTGTGTTTGGTACGTGAACGTCATGTGTGACGTACTGGTTTGTGGATTTAACACAGATTCAACTCTCACGTTGCCTCTGCAAGAACAATGAATTTCACACTCCTATTAATACCGAAATATGCTCATTTTTTAAAAAGAGATGGAGAGATAGGCACAGTGCTGGCGGGATCGAGTAGGTGCTGGCCTATCCATTGAATTACTCGTACATACTTAACCAGTTGTAAACATGGTAACGCTTTGAAAGTTACATATACATGCAGGTGTGAAAGTCTGTACCGCGACTTTATAGATATACCATCCAACGATAGTTTATAATGTCTTTAAACAAACGTTTAACCAATGTTAACAAAATCAATAGAAGGTAAATGAAAATATAGATTTATAGATATCGCCTATATATTTACGAAATCGATATCAAGTATTTTTTTCTGTTTTCATTCACAATTATATTACAATTTCTTTGTTTTGTAGATGGCGATCTTTAAAGGCAGAAAAATAAAATAGTTGGCTTCTTACTTCCAAGAAGAAAGACGCTACACTGTGAAACCTTCATTTTTTTCAAGTCCAGTAAATACTAGTACCCCGGCGAGGAAACCCATTAAATGAAAAGTAAACCCATATTCTCGAAAAAAATATTTTGTATGTCCTCTTATATCATATTATAAAATATATCAGTCCAGTTATTTCACATTCCTTGACGATAATCCAGGATATTGTTACATGTTTGGGCGAATAGAATAGTTTCATCGAAGAATCATATGTAATGCATATGATTGAAAAGGTCATTTGTGCTCTCAGTGTTATGATTTTCATATAAAACTGTTTAATTATAGATTTTAGAACTCTCCTATTCTACACTTTTATCTAAAAACATGCTGCAGAATTTTATTGGACATATATAAGGTAGTGTTTCCGCGCATTTGTCATCGACTTGATTCTGGATTGGAACAGAGCTCATTGGTGCGTTTCTGTATTGAATTACTCTAGATGTCCAAGAATGCTGATAATTTTGTCTAAATGCAGTTAGTAAGGATTATGAAACTGTAAATTTGAATTGTGTTATTATTGATATACCTAGAGAACTAACTTTGGATTCTATAATAAAGAGTGTAGTTACAAAAGTAATAGGAGTTTTGGAGTTCATATATAAACAAATATATTAAAGTTAATAGTTTTTAATAACATGTCACTGAACAAAATTACGTATATTTTGTTTAAAACAACGACATAATTTTACGACGGGAAACATTTTTAAACATTCTGTTCTTTCAAAGAAACTGAAATATAGCTCATCTGTGAGATATTTTTTTGATATATAATGAAAAGTTGCCCATCTCCAATGATCAATTTCAATGGCTTAAAATGAACTCTTTGTGAAATGTTTGATCTAGTTAAAAAGTAAGAGACTATATCAGAGTATAAGGATAGTTCCAAAAGGTATCACCTATCGCCAACAAAGGAAAATGAACGAAACTTTCGATAACGTGAGTACACAAACAACAGACGAAGGGTTACCTCTATTTACCAAAATAACAATTACATTGCAGATAATTATTATGTGTGTTGTCGTATTTGGCAATTTGCTCGTTTTGATGGCAATTTTAAATGTTCGAACACTCCAAGATATTACCGGAATATTTGTGGCCAATCTGGCTTTGGCGGACCTTATACTTGGAGTTTCACTACCGTTTCAGATAGCATTTTTCTATTTCCCAGACATGGAGAAAAACAAATTTGCTTGTCTACTGAGGTTCGAAATTATGTCATTTGTTTGCAATGCATCATCGTATTCACTGTTGTGTACTGTTGCCGATAGATACATCTTAATAGCTTACCCTCATAAGTATGCTCAACTTATGACAACTAAAAAAGCTTACATCATGGTGGTTTCTATTTGGATGGTTGACCTGCTATTTTCACTAATTCCCACTTTCGGTGCCAACAACTGGGAAGTTGCACCGTTTTGCCTATACGAACTAGTGGTGAGTAAATATTTTCGAATGGCAGATTTGTGTATTGGTTTAGTGTTGGCCGCTTTCATGATGATACTATACGCAAACATTTTATTCATTATGCAAAAACACGTACGTCAAATACAAAGCCTAACTATTGGACAACCCGGAACGGTATACAGTGGTGCATCTTTCAGACGAAAACAACAAATGAACACCCTCATTGCTATCGTCGTTATAATTTTCCACATTTCATGGCTGCCTTTTTACTCTATCGAGCTCACGATGCTGGATTTTGAAAGTGTGACAGAGCAAAAAGTGCTGGCCGCTAACTTTCTAGTGTTTCTTGGAATAATGAACTCTATGGTAAACCCGGTGATATACGCATGGAAAGATACACAATTTCGCCGAGCTTTCAAGAAGCTTTTGTGTCTACGAGACGGAGATGACGCTATGAATTGAACGATTGCATAGGAATTACTAAACAGTGCAGATGTCGTTCATTCTGGTAAAGTTGCTAGAAAAGGCGTGGCAGTAGGTTGGATTCCAGTCAGTCGTATTCAAAAAAATATTATCTGTAAAAGTAACGCCAATACTAATATCGTTAGACGTCTATGTATATATAATAAATTAGGTAGAAACGTTGAACAGGAAATGCAGCAATCACAGGACACAGTGAAATAAAACCAAGCATACTAAACAAATGACAATTAAATTATGCGACATCACACACATGGAAGAGTTGACAATATGGGTACCGATTTGGAACGGTCAGTGGCAAAAAGACTATCAAACAGTTGTATACTACTAGTATGTGGAGACATAAAGAAAATTGAGAAAAATGGTCCTATAGCAATCTCAGCACCCAAACGCAGTGGCACCGTAGATTTGCAATGTACCACAAACAAAGAGCAAATTAACTATACAATGAAAAAGACAATACACAAAAGAAAGAGTGGTGAAGACAGGATTACCGACTTTGAACACTGGCAATATGGTCCACCGAGAAGCTTAAATCTATTTTAAATGTACACAACCTCGCTATTTTCCTGTCTTCTTTGCTCAAATTGAGAAGACAGTGTAAATAAAAGTACATCCCGTCCAAAGAAAATAACTAACAATAAGATTCATGTGATTATGTTATGGATCATACTTATGTACAAATGCATTTGTTGTCCTAGGAATATATCTCAGACATAGAATTAACTCGCTTCTCACAACATCAGTATCATACAGACAGTATCAGTTTACTTGCTGTGCAGCCTGTGTAGTATAGCAGACACTTAGGAGTCATTTTGTCCGTCGTCTGTCGTCGTCCGTCGTCGTTTGTCGTCAAACACACTTTATCCTGCAACCTAACCCTGGCCATAACTTGAAAAGTTCATAAAACTTCACAGTTATGTGATAAGTATTTTATTTTGAAGACAGGATAATAGCGAGGATTGTGCGCATATAAAATCGATTCAAGCTAACCAGTTGGCCTTATTGCCTACTGACCGTTCCAAGTCGGTAACCCTGTCTTCACCACCCTTTCTGTTGTTTTTTGTCTCTTTCATTGTATTATAAAGTTCTTGTTTGCAGTACAGGGCGGACCTACGATGCCTTTGCGTTCGGACGCTGTGATTTCTACAGGACTCTATATCTCAATTTTGACCAAAAGTTTCTAAAAAAAAAAATTTTGTTGTTTTAATTGTTACATCATTAAAGATTTTTCCTCCTTTTATAAGAACTTATGAAATATGCTGATAATATCAACATCACATGAATCGAGGTCCACTTAAAGATAAGCGTCTTAAGTTTGTTAGGATATACTATAAGAAAACATAAAAGTTTTATCTACATAATGCAGATGTTCCGTCTGTAATACAATTACACATATATATTCCTAAATTACCTCCCTTTTAATTAAATATCGTTTCAAATTCAAGTAACTGTAATTTAACAATAACATTAAATATTCAGAACATTTATTTTGCAAACGCACCGTAGTGGTTTTTCTTTGGCATGTTTTAGAATTAGAAACATTGAAACTCCACTAATTCAAAATAATTTAACAAAATCCTAAGTACCTAGTATTATACGTGTTATAATTTATTTCTAAGAAAGCACATCGACTTGAAAGTTCAAAGTTTCTTCATGCAAACAGAGCAGATGATTTAAAATCATAATTTGCAACCGTATCAGCAATAAGGCGTGAACTACACAACAACGAGCCAGCGACCACGGCTAATAAATCCATAGTGAGATGAAGAGGAAACATAAGCATTTAATTTGTTTTGTTACATTGGTATTGATTACCCGAGACCAATGTAATATCATCGTTACATTGAGCTTGACCATCGCATGTCCGCCAATGTAACAAAATGATTTAGATGCTCATATTTTTTCTTAATCTCACAGTGGTTTTGTGAGCCTTGGTTACTGGCTCATTTCGTTAAAGCAGGGAAACGGAAACTTAAGTTTATTGTCGATCAAAACGGTATCTCTTTTATTTCATATAATCTGATCCTGCAACAATTAATATTCAAATAAGCATTGTAAATGTTTTAAACACATCAAACATCCATTTGTTATATATATGTGCCGACGCCTTAGACCCCTCGGCCACCTAGCCAACCTAAAAAGATTGGTTTCGGTGGACGGGTGATACTAAGGTCGTACTACTGAACGTGTCGGATATCTTCGTGCCTTTCCGTCAAATAACGACAACCATAGCGAATAATGTATACGATAGAGGATTCACTTTACATGATTATAACCTCAGGTATATATACAACATTTTACCATAGAAAGACGCCAGATCATACTGATACATTGAATTTAGATATATTATTATTATATTATTTGTGAGAGAATTAAATTCAGAATAGCGAACTTTCTGTAACGTGGGATCTATAAGATACAAGTACAAACATTAAATATTATATGTGGAGAAAGTTTTGTACAAACCACTTACCAGCGGATTCGAACCCGCACCTAGGACACCCACTTATATATATATCCTTCATACGCCTTCATCAGAGGTACAGAAATATAAAAATACGAAACAAAAAAACGCTAATCCTCATCCAAAGATATGTTCTTTTATTAGTATCACATTTGGCTCCAGAGTGTCTATTCAACGTAAGAAGGTAAGCAGTCCCTGCAACACTGCCAAACGATAGGTTGTTTATTTAAACTGCCGTGTATTTTAGTGTTTTTTGTTTCGTATGCTTATGTTTGTGTACCCCTGATGAAGGCGTAAGCCGAAAGCGCTTGGGTTTTTATAAACTGTAACACTGTATAAATGTTTTTTTCCCCATCTATTAATTTATTCCAACATTTCCGTATCCAATCGGGGATCCAGTGCTTTTTGAAAGGTATTTTGTAGATGTATGTATTTTCTCATCCTTTATATATATATATTAATATATTATAATATATTATATTATATAATGTGTACTATTACCTTTCATAATTTGTGTGGTTTTGTGTTTCTGGTAAATATATTATGTAAGTCTTCTACTCTGGAGAAATTACAGAAATAGTTTACTAGAGTAAATAATGTAGTACTCGTATGTAGTCACTATTGCCTTAAATAAAGTATAAACCTTGTACCATAGCTCTAACTGGTTTTCCTTTGTTCTGCTTTCATAAACCTGAAGGTCTGAGCCTAGACCGTGCTATAAATGCCGGTATATTTCAGCCGTGCTATAAATGACAGATTCGGCAGTTATACCATGGTCTACTCAATTTTACGCGCGCGCAGTTGTAATGTTTACACACCAGCTGTCAATCAAAACGACTAAGCCGTTAACAAAACAGCACATTTTGACACTGCATTTGCCCAATAATATACAAAGGTGACTGGTTGCAATAATCAAAGCATGGGTAATGCTCATGCAGCGTGATAATGCTATTTCTTGATTGAATCGAGCTGTTATTTTTACTGAAAACTGCAACGCCCTAAAACTTCTTGTACGCGCGTACTTGGATAAATGGCTCTTGTACAAAACATTTATAGCATGATTTTCTCGTATGCGATTTATACTGCACTCGGGAAGCAGTATACATCGCATATACTCGAAACATTATGCTATAAATATTACTTGTACATACCTCGAAAATAACAGTTCAACTTCAAGAAGACGATTTTTGCATCTTATCCGCTCCATAACGGACCGATTTCACGTTCTTATCCGGAAAAAAAGACGTCGAACTGGACTGCCGTGGAGAAACAATTGCGTCATTTATAAAAGCTAATTTCAAAGCATCAAAGTTATATTGGCGTATCTAAAATATAACGGACAAAACCAGCTATAATATATCTTTATCGCCTTTTGAACAAGCTATTAAAGATTCAGATGATGTATTTTTTTTGTTCCTGATGGAGATATCACGTATTTTAATGAGAGATATGACAAGAACAAATTTAGAATTGAGTTGACGAATTAAGTTATGTTTCATTTGATGGTGATAACTTGTGGTATAAATAATCTCAATGTTGAATTTGAGGAAATATTCTAAATATAATTAAATCAATGTACTAGTATACATGTGTTGAATCTAACATTAAGCATTGCATTAATCTAAGTGATGAATTATACTGTTTGTCAGGTGTGAAGTGTAAATCAAGGTAAAAAATTGTCAGCTTTGCTTTTCTCAAAGCATCTTAATGATATAGAAAAGGTATATATATCAATTATAGATTATATATCAAAAAAATGATTAAAATGTTTATGCTTTTATATGAGGGTGATATAGTTCTCTTTGCAAAAACATCCGATGAGTTGCATTAAAGGCTATATGTATTATATAAATAGTGTAAGGAGTGGAAATTAAAAGTGAATACAACGAAACAAAAGTAATGACTTTTAGAAAAATGTGAGAAAAACAATAAATAATGCATTTTATTATGATGGGAGTTCGGTGTATTATTTGTTTATTTTTGGGTGTTTAAAATGATACTTTATTCATTAACTTATTAAAACTAAAACTAAAAGAACATGTCATTCAAAACTGGAATGATATATGACAAAGTGCCAGCAGAACTTGCTTTAAATTATATTTGTGGAGAACCTTTGCCAGTTACTTACAAAGCTAAAAGTTGCATCTCATAGATTTAACGTGAGCTCTGGCAGATGGGTTAAAACTAATATAATCAATTCGTCTTACAGGGTGAAGGATATACAGGTTTAATTAAGGAAACAATATATGCTTACGTAGTTTCGCCGACGACCCAACACGATTAAGTTTATAGAACTAATCAATAAGAATAAAAAATTGTATATTCGTAACCTTTCCATATTTATCTAGACCAACCCTGCGTATATCAACATTTAACATAGAAACCAAAGCCACCAACTTTCTTTTAGAAATACAGCAGTAGTGCCTACGTCAAATGTAAAACTGGTCCTTATTGGTTAATTTCTACATAGCGCTTCAAGTAACAACATGATTTAGCCATTGAGCATCGACTATATGAAGCACAGTTGCATGTTTATTATCGACACTCTCGGTCTATTATCGACACCATGAAACTTTTTTCTTCAGAAAAATCTCATCAACCGTATTTTCCGGAGACCAAGAAGTCACTAATAAGACTCAAATTTTTGATCATTTATACTTGGTCTGAATTAGTGGTGAATCTTATTTATAGAGACGGTCGTGAATTATTTTACATCAGTTTTTTTCCACGTGAGTATTGAAAACTGGGCTTGGATTGTTTCCCTTAAGGACGCGATATTGAAGATTGTCGAGCTGAATTGATTGAATGGTTAGTAGCCTAATATCCAAGTAGCAAATTACATTTTAATTGTATACAAATTAAACACTTGAGCGTGTCTTTGTGTATTTAATAAACGTGTCTTTGTTTATTTAATCATGTTTCCTAAATCCACTGATTTAATTGTATTAATCAATTGTATTTATTGATCCATTGATATAATTGTTTTACCGTTCACAAGGATATGGCCATTTTTATTTTTAGGTACAGTTGGAAACAGTGGTCAGTCTAATATAAACCATTCGATGTTGGCGGCAAACTTTTGCAAGTTGACTCGGATCACTGTATGACGTAAAGGCCCTACGTGACTAGTAGCAGGTGTTGAATTTTCAAGAATGTACTCAATTGAATGGTTTTATAGATTATGTTTACCATCTTTGTGATGCTGTCCAGTGCTGTTCTTTTTATTTCTACACACTCATTACTTTTTCTCCCCTGAGTTTAGAACCAACAAATATTATTACAAATGATTTTGTATTTTATTTGTGTCGATAATAAACCAAAACACATTTCTGTCCTGTGTATTATCGACACCACCCATTATATACATTTTTTTCACTAAGTACAATCCTTGCAGTTGAAAATAGAAACCATCAAATTACCCGCAAACCCCCAGTGTAAACTGGTGTTAAGGTCAAAATGCGCATCACGTCTGCAGTTATATACATGCTTACAGGCGGCGATAAGAACGTCATTACACAGTAAAAAAAACAGGAGTGACTACTTTCAAATGGCTGATTTTTTTACTTTTTCGATTTTTTCACATTACAACCTCAAAATGTCGACATTGTAGCAGTTTAATGACTTCTAGTGGGTATTATTACGTATGTGGACGTCATAAACAATGCTGTAATTATAAAATAGGTATCTTTGATAAAATATGCCAATAATAGACTGGTGTCGATAATATACAGGGTTGCTCTATACAGCTTTAATAATGAATGAATGAATGGTGTTTTACGGCACGTCGATAAACTAGTAATCGTAGCGAGCACACGTTTCTAAACGTGTGTTCTTATAGCGAGCACATATGGTATCATATGAAAGAGTCAAGCAAAAATGAATAAATCAATATCAAGTTGACGATCTGAAACAAAAAACCTGCTGCAAAGCAGCATTAATACATTGAATGATCTAGACTGAATCAGCAAAAGATAAGAAAGCTTCTCATTTTCAAATAATTCCGTAAGTATGGGTGATTAATTAGGATAAATCCGTCAAAAGCAGGTCCCAAAACAACACCACAACTGTCAGATGACGTCACAATATTGAGGTCACGTCACGTTTATTTTCGTAAGTTGGATGAGATTTCATTCGAACAAAGCCGTAAATACAGGTCTCAGGGTGTATTTTTCGCGAGGGGTACACACTTTGTTCTGATTGTTTTTACGCCTCCCTTCGCTCGGCGTTCACATCATTATACATCAGTCTTATTAGTGTACACCGTGCTTCGTTCCGTTTGTTTTTACGACAACGCTTCGCTGGACGCTTAACTTGCCGTAAAACGTCAAGCGCTTCAGAGACCCAGAAATATAAAAAATAGACTGCTGCACTGCGCATGTATCAATTCAATTAAATAAGCGACAGGCAAAGACCGATTTCTTTGCCGTAAATTACGACAAAATAAAGCGCATTCCAACCAAGATCGTGGCCAAGCGTCTGATCGACGTTCTATAAAAACATATACATGTATTGGGTTGTTTACATAATGCAGATGCGTGACTTACATAAAAGAAGTAAGTTGGCGGGATATCTATAAACTGTTAAAATGGCTACGCCTATAAAACAAAAAGGTAAACATAATGGCGGACTTCTACAGTCGTTTATATTTAAATGCTGTGTAGCAGTCTATATAAAAAAAACAGATAGAAAGCTGCGCGGGCTCATGCTCGGCGAGGCGGAGGTTTCTAAAAAATCTTCTAATTCGATTACAAAAGAAGTAGTCTATTGTCGTAAAAAATTGAAAATAGAAGCTTTGCAAAGAAACATCATAAGGACAATTAGATTAGAAATGATATTTTTAAACGCGGGTGGTAATACGCATCGAGGAAGCTTATGAAAACATCTTTTATTTGTTTACCATTATCGAAGTGATACCGACTGACGGAATCGACGAGGTCAGTCCGATTTCATTCGAGCCAAACCCGAACAACCTTGGTAAATTCCGGATTTGGTACGGCAATTATAATAAAATGACACGACGTCATTGACTTGCGTCATCATCGTATGTCATTAAACATTATAACGTATGTCTGTTTGCAAACAATTAGTTTTATAATTATTTTCTTTCTTTGTTTCCTTCTTTCTTGTACACACACTTTTGATTATTAAGTTTCGTTTCTGAGGATGGATTTACCTGCAGGCTTTTTGTGAAGTTCAGCGAGCTCTTTAACGTGCATATGTTATGACTCTCGTCTCCTTGCACAGGGGACCAACAGCTTTACATCCATAGAAAGGAAGGCATACTTTCAGGGTAACTTTAACTATCTTGCCCGTATAAGATATGAATAGATACCCGGCCATCGCATATTTTACCGCCACAGGCACAGTAACGTTATGGTCAATTATCAATTAATATGAAACAAGTTATTTAAACAGTAGCTAAGTGAATATATGTTCTTTCTTTCTTTCGTTTATATCTGATGACTTTTCTTTTTGCGCTAAAAACCGTGATAGTATCATGTGTCTACATCATAGGAATGTTTGCGATCTATCCAATTTCATTTCTAACTGCTTTCTAACGATGCGTGTTATAATTGTAGAATCGGTACTAAGCAATATGGAATTATTATCTTGCTCAATGATAAATAAACGCCCTCGGCTAGGATCAAACCCACGACCTGTCGATCTGATGTCCGATGCTATGCCATATTTTACTAATGTCACATTACAAGTTGATGTTTTATATGTCCGATGATGATCTATGGTATTAACAGAGGGCAAGTAAACACGACTGTAAATTGACATCTTAATTGTACGTTTTATCTTGGTTTTAAACGATGATATTGCTTAACCTGGGGAAACAGACAAAGTCCCTATAATATGGTAATGCATAATTACCTCTAAATTGTCCAAGTATATATATATAGATATTATATCAGGGATATGTGAACCTGATTTTGAGTGTTGGGAACAGTGCGCAACCATTATACGAGTACCCCGATAAACCGGTGACTGAACTCTTAGGTCAGTGTAATTGTTGTCGTGATTATAGATTAATTAGCAATGAATATTGATGAATTTTAAATGCATTTTAATAAAGTATTACACCTACTACATGTACTATAGTTAAATATTGTAAAGTGTACACATCTCAGTTGTCAATCTCACCCGGCTCGACCCATCCTGCGACAAATAAGCCATATTGTCAACAATGTTATGTTTGTGATGTCCAATACATTGCCTCTTATTTATCATTGTAAGTATTCTGCTTTTTTTTGATTTGGTTAACTGGTCATTAAATGCTACATTTCTGTTCGATTTTGTTTATTAGGCCGTGTGCTGCTACCCAAAATTTGACATATTGGTACCACTCAAGCTGGCAAATGCTTTTTCGGAAAGGTCAATGTCTTACGCTTTATTTAAGCCAGGATAGTATATTTAGTTCGGTAGCTTAACTCTGTTAAATTACCGTTTTTAAAGGGAGGTAATTTGTTTATAAAATTTCAAAATGATTTGAAAACGGTTTAATAGCATGGTATAACTCCACCAATTAATCGTTGTTTCTTTAAGATTGCATTTCAAATTGTTACATTCAACATAAAAACAATATATAATAATTCTTACCTTGCAAGTGTATGAAAACACGGGGAAACAAATGTTTAACCATTTTGACCGTTAAAAGCAATATAGGAAGATAAATATAACGAAAATAATAATTTAAAGCCCATTTATATTTTCATTTTGTCATAATAAATGCAACATGCATTTATAAGATGTTATATACTTAAGAACGCACAAGCTGTCATCTCTAAATTGAAATTGTTAGCTATAAAGGGAGATAATAATATATACATTGTATTATATATAATACACATGAACTCATAATTTGCAGAAATGTTAAATTCAAAGTATACTAGAAAACTTTTAATATAATTGCATTACTGTATCTATAAATGATGCACGCACCTTTTTTTAATGTAATAACATTATTATCTCCCCTTGATTTCATCGTTTGTAATGCGCCAAATAAAAATAATTAACATGTGTCCATTTATCTAATACAACTAGAAGACTTTTTTAACACAAATTGTTCAGATTCAACTAGAACCAATAACTTCTGTTGGTGTTTATTCTAAAGTGTTTTTATTAATAATTATATGGAAGTCAGGGTAATGTTGACTGTGTATACGCAGTTAGTGATTATTATTCTGAACAGGCTTAAATAACAACACTGTATTATGTCCGATGATCATCGCTTGTGTATTTAAACATTTACCCTAATTATCATCATCCATCACCTGTTCATCATCATCTACATTGTCATCATCATAGTCATCCACAAAAGTAGCGCTCTCATTGTGCTTACTGACACAGACCTTTACTTTGCACATACTAGTACAGCATGGACCGTTTTCTATTCGTCCACATTCTACTGCAATTACACGACAGGAACTGAAGAACTGGATCACCTTCCATCCAGTCAACTACTAGTTGTTATCCATTGTCTGTGTTTTTTATAACCCAGCCAGAATTTACCGGTTGTGGGACCTCTGGATCCATTGTCTGTGTTTTTTATAACCCTGCCAGAATTTACCGGTTGAGGGACCTCTGGACATGGCTCAAGACTGAGTCTCCAAATTCTAGCTTGGTAGTTAGCCCGCTGAATATGTTTATGTAGGCAATCCCTACACGGTGGCAGCTGGTGTGATTCTATTTCTCCCTTCTTTTCTGTAAATAAACGATATCTTAGTTCATTGACGTCTTCTATATTTTGTCTGTTACCCCCATAAAGTGAGCATGTGAATATTTCTAACTGTCTATACAGATCTGGCACGACATCCCAACTCTCTCCAAGTTGCTTGAATGTATCTTGGAATGTTCTATCTATTTTTACTAATTTCAAAGCGCATATGCAAACACACTAACGCTATCACATCCAGTAAAGGCATGTATTCCAATCAATGCCTTACTGATGTCATGACCAAGAGATTTTGTCACAACATTTGTGTCCACTAAATGCATTCGATTTTGTTCCTCTGTTGAACATATAGAAATATTATCACGTGATGCTATACTCATTACAAGCACATCGGTATCTTCAGCTGCAATGACAACATCCTGAATTCCTGCGTTGGAGGCGTGATCGGCATGATGCAATATCCTAGTATCGGCTTCCTCGTGTGTTGATTTCAGCTCAGAAACCTCTTCTGTATTGTCTTGCGTTAACAAGTAGCAGTTTTGACCACTTGTGATGTACATTGACTTTTCACCAAGCCTTATAAAGTACTCAGTCTTTTTCCACTAGGACACTAGAAACAATATAAGACTCATCTTGTTTTTCGGGTTGGCCAGAAACATCTTCCATTGCTGAATAATATGTCCTGATGCCAAATGTTTATACTCCAAACCTGTCTGTTTTGTCCTCAATTGCCGTTCTGCGTTTTTGATTGACTCATCTTTAATGACCATGGAACAGGACCAAGCGGATGACTTAGCACTGCTCGTATTGATAAATTTCTGCTCTGGGATATGATGATGAGCTGTGCGAAGAGTTTACGGTCTGCTCTTAGGACAACCACTTTTCCTTTGTACTTTTCTGATGTCTTCTTTTCACGTAAATGGCTGAATGTTTTCAGCTTTTGTTTTGACATTTTTTCATGGAACTTCTTCAAAGCAGGCGAGGCCTCGATTCTTTCCTGTTTAAAGGTCGTATACGCATTCTTGCCTATTTCATAAGCATCGAGTAGATCCTTTTCTACTTCAGGTGGTGCTACCTTTCCGGTTGAAAGGCTGATCATCAAATCATGATCTGCAATAAAAGGATTTATCCAGTTATTCTCAATCAGATCTTGTAAGACTAGAATATCTTTTTCATCTTTTGTGATTCTTGTCTTTTGTAGATATTTATGCCGTAGACCAGTGTTGTTCATATCGACCATGTTTCTCAATTCTCTCAGGAACACTGACCGGAATTCTGCCGTCAGGTAATATCTTGAAACTGCACCAGGGTTAAGGCTAAACCCTTTAGTACCTCCAGGTGTTTGTGTGTCTTTGTTAACCGTTTCTTCCACAGCCTGATCAACAGGTATTCGTCCAAATGGATTGTCGGCACCTATCTGAACTGATAATCCTCCTGTCTCCATGTACTCATTGGTATCTGGGTATTCTGTGATAAGGTTAGACATCTCACTTTGGTAAGCAGTCATGTATCTGGCATAGTTGATGTTATCATAGGCAATGCACCATGGTATCATAGTTTCAATAGCAGATAAATGCAGATTCCAATTGCCTTCTCGTGATGCTCTAAGTAGATTTAGGAGGCACTGGACCATGTCCATGTAGGTCATCCAGTAAGTCGACAATTTGCCATTATCATTTCTGAGATAACAGACATAATCACCATAGATAGACACCATCTCAATGTATTGTTGATTATGTAGAATTTCTTCAAAAGTCTTCTGGTCAGTAGTTTTGCAAAGGTGTTCAGTAAGCATCGTGATGGTCTCTATAAGATGAAGTTTATCTTCTCTATCTTGTAATCCAGCTCTGAAAACCTTCCCAGGAAAGTAGAAATAACGCTTCGTATAGTAGTTTGTGGAAACGCACGGCTCTGTTGTATTTTCGTCCGTCTAAGACACCAGCAACTGACCCTTCAGTTATGACTCTAGCTTCTATGCAGATGTCTTTTAATCCAGCATCTTCAAATCGTTTCCCAATGATACCCAGAAGCATGCATATCGTATGGCAAGTGCCCATCCGTGGTATTATATTCTTGAACTTGTCTTTCTGTTTCCATAAGATTTCAGTGGCTTTTGCATATAGTGCCTGATCAAATACTACTTCTATGAATGGCAATTGTAGCGCCTTCATAATGTTGACGGTCTGGATGCATGAACAGTGGACATGTCTGTTGCAGGGGCATTTACTGTCGGGATGTATCCTAATGTGTCCTGGGCAATCTCTTGTTCACTCCTAAATTGAATGTTAAATCCTATCCAGCCACTTACACTTTAATTAGTCGATGCTTATTGTCTGGTAATAAGCCATAACATGTATTTTGCTTGAGCCGCTTTCTCCATTCCTGCATTCAAAGTTGCCACATAGACTCTTGCCGTTGGACCAGCTCGCTATCCAGCGTTGTACACTGCAAATTTGTTCTCTCTATGTTCAATAGATCTCGTCCTTGATGTTGGCACCACTGGCTTGCAGGGAGGTGGTGTTGATGGACCAAATACCTTTTGCTGTACAATTATGCCGTTCACTCTGTGGGAAGTTCCAGCACCTGATAATGTCTCCTCGAGTCTATCAATGTTGTCCCATGCAACAGTAGTTGGAACATGACACTCTCTGGAAGGGGCACACAATTAAGTGCATTACTTTCTAGCCTTTGAACACATATAGAGGATCTTAAACGAGTTCCCATTTCATATAAGATTTATGAAACGAGTTATGAATTATTTTAATTTTAACGAGCCTTTTGGCGAGTTAGAATTAAAAATAATTCATAACGAGTTTCATAAATATTGTGGAATGGGAACGAGTTTAAGATCCTTTTTATCAAATAACATTGCAATCAAATTAGTAAAAAATAATTCAGATGGACATAGAACCGCCACGACGTCAGACACACTTTAGCGCCAAAACGTCATAAAATATGTGACGTCGTAACGTCGCGTCTCATACATGACGTTGCTTATAAAAGAGTTCGTGTTTTACCTCTTTACAAAATAGCAGTTTACGCCAACTTTTTAACAAACCAACAACAATATTTTGTATAACGTGCATTATGTTTATAAGCTGTCACAAATAGTAAGTTTATGACTCAGATCTGGGTGAATTTGTAATAAATAAAATAGTTTCAGTTAATAAACTTGCGTAATGTTACACGTTTAACTCAACCAATCAAAATCGTTCCAGGTTGTATTACACGTGTGTCATACAATAGAATATTAACTGGGTATTCGACACTGCTAACAAGGGACGTTATGTGATAAAAGGAAATATCTATCTCTTGTATCTGTGTGCAAGAAAGCCCATGGGCGAATCGATTTAATATATGAATCAGTTCAAAATTATTAGTCAGACATTTTATTGCAAATGTCAATAGTATATGTTTTGGTGTTTTCTGAGTTCCATTACCCACACCATGAATTATGTCTTGGCCATATGAATTCACAAGCCTCTTCACTTTTCTTATCTGTTCGTTCTTCTCAGTAGATTCTGATCTACCCGAAAGGAGACAATAGAGAAAAGTATGTAGATATGTTGGCAATGTTATCGCATCTGCTTGCAGCTCAGATGGCTGTGGTGGCCATGAAAGTTTAGACTCTCGACTCTTTACTTATTTTCGAATATGGTATGCTGCAGACTTAACAACTGAATCAACATCCGTCTTAGATTTCACCAGATTTAAGTTCACATTTAAGACTCTCAATCTGAATGAAAAGTTCTTCTTTTTTTTCTAAGTTCTGTGGGCAGACAGGAAGTTTACCACTGGGGTCGCTGATGATTTGTAGAGTGTTGCCGAATTCCCTTTCAATGATTCTTTGAACATGTTTTTTTGTTGAAGTTTTTATTTCTGATATTTTTATATTTGATATGAGCGGCTTCGTAAGGTCAGTAAGTTTAACAACTTTTGGTTTCTCAATTATTCCTTGTCTAACATAATAAAACAGGTCCTCATAAGCTTCAGCTTTAATTGTTTGATATTCTCGTTCTCCACTGTCTTGATTATCAAATTCACTACCTTTATCTTGGATTTTGTTATCTCTTGGACATGTATAATTATTATAGCAAGTTCTATGATAGTGACCCTCTGCAGCAACTATATCTCTTGACATTGCTGCTAATATCTTCCCATCCATTCTCGCGGTGTTTCTCAATGTTGGATCAGATTCTAGTGTTACACACTTTGTAAGCATTTCTTTTGTTCTTTGTCCTTTTAAATATTTTGTGGATTTCTCACAGAATATACACTTTTGTTCATATATAATACTAGAAGAAGATGCACCACGTCTTAACGATTTCTTTATATATTCTTGTAAACTGTCCTCAGATTCAAACATGTCAACCTTTCCCTTCTCATTTATTGCATCAAGCTCTGTTTTCATAATAAACCAGCTGCCTCATTGTTTGTGATAATGTATGTTTGGGATAGTTTCATCTTCAACAGTTTCTGCAATATTAAGTATAGGGTCATGCTTCCTGATAATTGCAGCTCTAAGCAAGGTACTCCATCATTCGGCATCTTTTTGATTCAAATCACCATCACATGGGTCAACCTTTATACAATGGATTATGCATTTGGCTCGTTTTGGTTCTCTGTCTGTGGCTGGGGGTGTTTTCGTTAATTTTGTCCACTACTACTACTACTATTGTCTCTAGAACTACTAGCAATCCCATCACCAAAAACACTACGTGTACAACGGTCATTGTTTATGTTTGCCTCATGACTTTCTGTTTTGTCTGCTTCCATTTTAATTGTTAGTTTGCTTAAGTTAGTAAAGAAATATAAAAAGATCGGACAGGGAAATTAGCATTCAAGGAGGACAGTCAACCACAAAACACAGAAACAAACATGCAAACAGACAAAACAGAAGGCAAAAGTAATAATAAAAGTAAACGACATCACAAAAAAAAAAGGATATGCAATAGGGCTACCGCCTTGGAACGGTCAGTGGCAAAGTAGGCCACTGGGGGTTTAAACCGGTTCTAGGGTGCACCAAACCTCACACTTACCCTACTGTCATCCCATTAAAACAGGACAGTGTAAATAAAGAAGCCCCCGCCATTATCTAATATCTAACCAACAAGACAGCATCAATAGGCAATACAAGTAAAACACAAACCTGCTCGTGTAAATATAATAAAAGAAAGCAACAATGAAGGCACCCAACGACCCGGCAGAAGCCAGAGCAACAAGAGAACAAACCATTTAGGGCACGACAAGAAAGACCACAGACAAACACCAAACGCCACCGCCCCAACGGGCCCCAGGCAGGCGGCATCACAGGGCCCACATCCCGCCCGGCGATCGCACAACCAAAGAGGAAAGCACAGCGATGAACCGCAAAAGGGTCCACCACCAAGCATGTAGAGCCTAAGCTAAGGATAAAATGAGTAAGACAAATGTTATCACCTAAGTGAAATGATGGTAAAATCTCAACATTTTGGCAATGGATAATCACGAATATACATCCATATTTGAACAGTACGGTACAATTTAAACATATAAGTAAGATGCAAACGCGTGTTTGCAAAATAAATAAATTCCATTAATATTTGTCTTATTTGAACACTATATTCACCGGGCAATGGAAATTGCAGTTGACGAACAACGCCTTTGGGTTTATTTTGCTCTCTTGGACAGATAATGAGCCATCGGAATTTTGAATGATTGGCAAATTCACAACTTTGGCCACCTCTATTTGAAGGTTTTCATAATTTGTAATGGCCTGCAATGCCGTTTCAAGTTCCTGGGAATAACACACTAATTTGTCGTCTGACAAACTGTTATCATCTTTGACATAACTGTCATCAATAGATGACCCGTTGTTAACGTGACTTGTGAAGCACTCATCTGCCTATTAGATAATATTTTCGTCAGGTATGTACACCGTTTATAGACAAATTGTTGGTACCCCTATGGGTACGAACTGTGCACCATTTGTCGCAGATTTGTTTTTATTTTGCTATGAAAGTGATTTCATGTTGAGTCTTTCACCAGATACCCAATCAGATGTTATTGAAGGTCTCACTAAACAGTTATTTCCCTTGCCAGTCACGGTAGGAACTTTCTGGAGCTTAACAAAAATATTTTCTCTTTTTTTGATGCAGGTGACAAGAATGGGACAAGCTCATGATTTCATACAGGTTATGATATGCCTGAATGTTTCTGAGCCCAGATCTGTGAATATAATACTGGGTAGTGATACATTTGAAAATGTCAGTGAAATGGACAAATTCAAGAGGGTCGCTTCAAACTATTGATATTAAAAAAAAAGCAAATTGGTCAACCCCGTGTTTTTTGTTGGATATTTCGTGCAACAGACATCAAGTTTCACAAAGAAAATAATTTTAAGAAAATTCATAAAGTTCTAGAGTGGTCCAGAGGGGTCCTGCTACATATGCAGAGCTATGTAAAATTAACTGTGTTGTGAGACGTGAAGCTTTTAATGACACCTCTCGGTATCTTGATGACATACTGAACATTGACAACCCTTTTTTTTCAACTATGGTTGATAATATTTATCCTAAAGAACTTCAGCTTAATAAAGCAAATATATCTGATAATAACGCTTCTTTTCTTGATTTAGATCTCTCGATTGAAAATGGCAAAATAATTAGCAAAATCTATGACAAGAGAGATGATTTTAATTTTGACATTGTTAATTATCCCCACTTGGATGGGGATGTTCCCCGAGCAACTTCTTATGGGATATATGTGTCTCAACTTATTCGTTTTTCTAGAGCTTGCACTCGAGTTGAGGACTTTAATATTCGTAATCTTTGTATAACTAAAAAGTTACTCAATCAGTTTTACCGTTACCATAAACTTCGTAAAACCTTTGCAAAATTGTATTATCGTAACCCTGATCTTCTTGCCAAATATAAAAATAATTTAAGGACTCTTCTGCGACAAGGACTATCACAGCCTGACTTCTATGGTGATGTGATTTATAAACTTCGTAAGATTCTTGGTCATGATCACTTTCATACTTTCTTTGTTAAAACTTGTTAAAACGTTTATCAAAAGAGGTTACGACCCTATCGTTTTGCAACGTACTGCATGCTTGGTGGTGGACCCTTTTACAGTTCGCCACTATGCTTTCCTCTTTAATTGTACGATGACCGGACAGGCTGTGGACCCTATGATGACGCCTACCTAAAGCCCATTGGGACGGTGGCGTTTGATGTTTTTCTATGATCTTTCTTGTCGTGCCCTTAATGGTTTATTCTCTTACTGCTCTGGCTTCTGCCTAGTCATTGAGTACCTTCATTGTGGCTTTCTAGGCTATTTATTTTTTTTGTATTATATTTACAGGAGCATATTTGTGTTTTACTTATATTGCATATTGATGCTGCCTTGTTGGTTAGAGATTAGATCATGGCGGGGATTTCTTTATTTACACTGTCCTGTTTTAAAGGGATGACAGTAGGGCTGCTGTCATGTTTAGTATATTTCACCTGAAAAAAATACGAAAGACATATAATAGAAACGGTATATTAAAGGGACACATGGCGATAATGATTTTGTAAATACTAGCGGCGGCCCGTTATTTTTTTTGATTTTTTTGTTTATCTTTGCATAACAATCATTTATATTAATTATAAGTATGATATAAAGCAAACTCTTTATTACATTACACCAACAATATATTCAAACACATGGTAGAATAACAAGACAAACTGAAAATTCGACATTTTATTTAATTACATGCTTTAAAGTCAAATGATACTGGACTAATACATCAGAACGCGTATTTTAATGCTAGATAAAAACGTGTCCTCTAATAAGGTAAATGATTGAACAAAAGACAAAAGCCATATAATGGAAACGGTATATTAATACAGTATATGAATACTATGTGCTATAGAACTTGATAATCACCTTTCCCCTACAAAAGTTAAATAACACCCCGACCGTCAGATTTTTATGTTCAATATTCCACAAGACCCCCTCCCCACCCCACACCCCTCTTACCCAACAGCCCTGGATTTTAAACCTTTATTGATATCTAATATTCCACAAGATGTGTCAGGAGATGCGTTTAACAGTTGTCAATAATCTGCTTTGTAAAATAATTCCACTCTTTTTCAAGGACTTTCAGTACAAATTATCAATAATATTGCATCGTCAGCTGATAATTACAATCATTATAAAAGTTATCATCAATAACGTGTTTTCACGAATTAATTATGTTTATATATAAATAATACTTTTGTTATGTTTTTTACAGAGTTTTTATACCTTTCCAGATCTTCATCCCACATAAACACATCAAAAATAGATCAAAACATTTTTTTGTCTAAAAATTAAATGGCGAATTTTTAACAAAGGGAAATAACTTTCTATAATAAATAATGTAAAAACGTTTTAAAAATGAAATAATGTTGTTCTCTCATATACCAATGATTATTTTTATCAGTAGATCATGGCGGGGATTTCTTTATTTACACTGTCCTGTTTTAATGGGATGACAGTAGGGTAAGTGTGAGGTTTGGTGCACCCTAGAACCGGTTTAAACCCCCAGTGGTCTACTTTGCCACTGACCGTTCCAAGGCGGTAACCCTATTGTCAACCCTTTTGTGTTTGTGATGTCGTTTGCATTTATTATTGCGTTTGCCTTCTTGTTTGTCTGTTTGCGTGTTTGTTTCTGTGTTTTGTGGTTTACTGTCCTCCTTGAATGCTACTTTCCCTGTCCGATCTTTTTATATTTCTTATTTGTACATGGAACATACTTTGATAAACGTAATACGATGATACGTAATTAGCAGTAACGCATTCATTTGCATGTAAAACGAGTCATATTTAAAGCTGTAACCTCTATACTTTAAATGGTACTAACAACAATGAAAGAGTCGCGGGTGTTCTTAACTGACTGTCATTATTTTTTGCCAATTTGTTTCAGATCAAAAATAATCCAAAAAAATCGGTATATAAGCCGTGTATCGGTGCATAATATATCACACTTTTATCTAGTCTTCGTACAGGTAACATCGATAATCAAAGTACTGAAAGTACTGAGAATGCAACGTTTGATAGGAAACTTAAAGACTGAATGAATATTTGCACGATTACCGGATATTTAAAATTTACATAAATTTGACATAGTTTTAGCCAAATTGGTGATCTAGGGCGACCTACAAAAATCGCAGAGGGTCGATCCATTCCAAATATATAATATTGTGATCAATTGTCATTAAACTTTTTTAAATATAGACTAGAATATTATTTTATGAAATTGCTGATGGATAGACAGATTTGTGCTGTATGGCCAAGCTGTCACTCAAGATAACCTCCACGTCTAAAATTATGTCATTTACAGAGTGGCGTATATTAAGTAGTCTTCCGGAAACAAGATGCACAAGAGGGCCTGCCTGTATCACTCTACTGGCTTGAATAGTCTAAGGCCTACTGTAAAACAATTATTTAAAAAATCAAAGACTAGATAACTCTGATGTATCTAGTCTGATGCAACTGGTTATGAAATTGTCCAAGTTCAGTGGCGTAATCTAGAAAACGCCTTCTGCTGCAGGGATAAATAACTTAACAATAGGCAATATCCGTTGATTCAACTTCCCTATTCTGTCCCACACATTGAATATAAACTTAACTATAGTATTTACTAAAACATCAAAATACAAATGTTTAGATGGAAGAAAGAATTGAAATTGACTATAAGATACAAGGGTAAAAGTGGCCATAATTTTGATAAAACAGATTTTTCAATCTATTTTAAGGCAATAAATATCCAGATAGTAATTTTTATCAACCTGACGAGGACATTTTAGAATTTAATGATAGATACCTAAATGGGGATTTGCAAATTATGTTCGACGAATTGAACGTTGAAATAACACGTGATCAGGTAAATACAGCTATAAAACAACTTTAAAGCGGAAAAAGCGGAGGATCAGAGTTTTATATAAATGAACTGTTCAAATATGGTAATGATAACTTAATTACGTATTTACACAAGCTGTTTAATGTAATCTTGGATGTTGGTTATTTTCCAGAGTGTTGGTCCGATGGACATATTATACCTTTACATAAAACATGTAGCCTCGATAACGTTGAAAACTATCGAGGAATTACTTTACTCAGTGCACTGGGTAAACTATTTACACGAATTTTAAACAATAGGTTGTCTACGTGGGCCGAAACATATCATGTTTATGTTGAGGCTCAAGCAGGTTGCCGCAGTAAAATGGGTACTGGTTGACAATTGTTATGTTTTGCATAGTCTCATCAGTCACTTTATAAATGAAGGGGAAAAAATGGATTGTTCTTTTATAGATTTTACTAAGGCATTTGACTACGTTGTTAGAGAAAATATATGGTATAAACTCATCAAAATTGGTGTTAGAGGAAAGATTATAGGCATTATCAAATCAATGTATGACAAATGTTAAGTCAAAAGTTAAACATGATAATTGTTTGGGTGATGAATTTACCTGTCATATGGGAGTGCGACAAGGCGAATGTCTCCTTTTTTGTTTTGTATATATATAAATGATCTAGAGGAAGAATTTGTTTCAAAAGGCAAAGAAGGGTTGAATTTAGAAATTATCAAAATATGCTTGTTAACGTATGCTGACGATCTAATTATTTTCTCTAGATCTGCAGAAGGCTTGCAAAGTGGTTTAAATATTCTTCATGATTATGGTATCAGATGGAAACTAAAGGTAAATGTAGCGACAACAAAAGTACTGGTATTTCGAAAAGGTGGTATTGATATGTCACAGGGTTACAGCATCTTTTTACTAAAACATTTATTGTAAACTAGGTCAGGTTGTATTTATACTCTGTGTACATGTACGTTTGTCATTTTATCTGAGATCGATTTCTGTAATAATAATGCGGCGGACATCAGTGTCAACCTAAGGGAACTTTAATGTAAACATTTCTGAGTGTAATTATTTTATTTTTACCTTGTACCATCTATTAGCCATTAAGTAATTCCGTAGTGAATGTGTTTATCAATGTGCTTGTTTATGTAAGCTGCCATTTTAAATCTACACGTCGCATTGCATTGTGGGAAGAACACTGGAGGTCACTGTAGTCTGCTATGTTTTAGCTCTCAGAAAATCTTGTAGTTCAAATTCGATCTACGTTTATTTTATTATCCCACTTCAGATTTTGATATAAAACGTCTAGTCATATTTATTAATTATTACTCTTTAATGTTTTATATTTAATCATATGTTAGAAATAGGTTTAAAAACTTTATTTTGTGTTTTTTTATCAATGGGTATACTTTGTTTACATTGGTTACGCTATGGCGGCTCCGCCAGATTTGTAGGATTCCGCCAATGATTCCCATGGAGGAGATGGCGGATTGGCGGAATTCGGGGGAACTGGCGGATGGCGAATGGCGGAATTGTGGTGGATTTGGGGTGTAGTATAAAAGTTTCCTCCAGGTTTTGGAGGAGGACTCCGTAATTTTAGTTCCAACTGTGAGTATCTAAGTTTATTGAAGGTTAAGATTTAGTTAATAAATTATTTACACGGTTCAAATAAAGATATTCTAATAGATTTTCACACTATTAGATAAGATATATTTTAATTTTGAAAGAATTAGATATTTAGATAATTATTTTGTTAATTTTACCACTGACAATTAACAAGGGGCATTAGGAAATGAGAAGTGATTATACTTAAACCTAATACTATTGAAATGGCCTTATCGTTGTGTTATTCGAGAATTGTAACAAGCATTTAAATACATGCAGTTGTACCTATATTTCTGTGATTGAATTTATAACGACATATTATAAGTTAATTTACTGAAGCTGTCTCCTGTGTTTATTCACCAGTCCATACACTTGATTAACATTTAGTTGGAGTCCAGTTTAGTTATAACTATTATTTAAACATATGCTACCAAAGGAACAATAATGTACATATAGTACTATACGCTACCAAAACATTAGGATAATAGCCGGCACGTAACAGTATTGGACTAGGTATGATAAGGGCCCATTTTGGCCCCTTTTTAAATTTTGATAAAATATGCATAGATGTTTTGCAAAATACCTATATTTTAACAAAAAAGGAAAACTAAAATGTTGGCTTATCTCATTTTTCAAAAAAATAAGATGTTTTCAACGCATGTATGTTTTTTTAAGAAATTACTTAAAATAGGGGGGTATAGGAAGAAAAATGCAAGCACTATTGCTCTCATTGTTGTTTTTAATAATATTTGTAATTTAAAAGTGTTTGCTAATAAATTATAAATAACTACACTATCAAGTTTTACAATATTAAAACACAATATATGAATTATAAGTGAGATAACTCTGTTTCAGTCTTGACTTTAACCAAAACTGCGACTTTTCTCAATGCTAACCTATTTTTGTTAACATTGCAGAAATACTGGTTGTGAATTCTTATTATTTGATATAAGTATTTATAAACATTTGTTAGTTGGTGTGAACGTAAGGTGTAAATGTCTTATATTATTGCCGGTATCCATGGCAACAGTAGTTTATATGAGTTTTTTTCACCAAATATTCCTTTTTCTTCAACATTTTCATTTCTTTTTTTGTTTAGAAGCGATGGTTTTATTTCAGATGTGTATAGAGTTGTCCTTGTTGTATTCATACTTAGTTGATATCATTTCATTGTTACCATGACAACAGGCAGTCTAAATAAGTTTCCTTAAAAGAAGTTAACAACTTTTTTTAATAGTTTCGAAAAACTGATTTTCCGTTAAGAAATATTTATCTACATACGTGTTAGGTGATACTAATTTTCACTGCTGTTTATAAAATAACAGTATGCGTAACCATGGCAGCAGTACGTATTCACAATCTGCAATGCTGTTTTTGAAAATTGTAATATATTATTTAAAGGGACACAAGGCAATCTTGAATCAATTATCAAACACTGCAATTAGCGTCTCGATTTATTTAACCAGTATCATTTTGACATGAAACCTGCTTGGATATAATTAAATAAAACGATGAGTTTTCGTCTTAAAAAAAAATAATGGTAGTATAGTATAGTATGTTTAAATATATTACCAGTGCAATATATTCAACAGTTAAAATATATGCAAAACCAAATCGCTTTAAAGGGAGTACATCAGGCTTTTCAAAGGGGTCTAGGGGTCTGACTTAAAATTGACAAATAATGATATCTTCTATTTTAAAGCGCCTAAACATAATGAATGATCCTACAAATGACCCCTTAGTTACAAGGAAATTCATTCTGTACAGTAATACGTGCTATCCTAGGTTACGCACCAGGGTTAATTTC
Source organism: Cyrtodaria siliqua (assembly GCA_037043455.1). Lineage (NCBI taxonomy): Eukaryota > Metazoa > Mollusca > Bivalvia > Adapedonta > Hiatellidae > Cyrtodaria > Cyrtodaria siliqua. Next base: position 185,374 of record JAWPHD010001004.1, read on the forward strand.
AGCATTGTATGCCCGATTCCGTCCTAGCTATATGGTGTATTCGAAGTTTAAACCTTAACAATATGGTTCGAAACATCATATTTTGATGGATATAAATGTTTTATCATGAATCGGAACATTTTTTATAATTTAAGATATTTCTAGAAAAATCCTGATGTACTCCCTTTAAACTATTCTTCTAATTAATATTAATGATTGACAAATGCAAGTTGCGTAGAAAAACTAATGGGACGCCACAAGTTATTCAAAAATCAAGATTGTCGTGTGTCCCTTTAAAACCTGACTGCGATACAAAAAATGGTCCATAAAACTGTGTAACGTTTATACTGAAACATTTGTGACTCCGTGGTCGAGGGGTTAAACCTCACTTCTCACCGCTGCGAGTTCGAATCCCACTGTGATCTCAACTTTTGAAAAAGTGTTGATTCTTATGGATGGCGGTAGGTAAACAATACTGGTTCTACACAAGAACAATGGGGTGGTCTGCCTCTACCACACAAACAAATCGACTGTCATATATGGCCTAAAATGTGCTAAAGAAGATGTAAAACACCATTCAAACAAATCAAAAATTTAAAAAAATAAATTATTTGACGTTGATATGCAGATGTGTTCATTTTTTTGTTTTTAACTTATCTGTCCCATTGAGGACATGGTAAAACCTCATAAAAAGATCATTAGGGATCATCAGACAACACCATGTATACTGAAAGGAAAAAGAAACGCAGGGTGCGTATTTCCGCTATATATTGTATGTTTAATATGCTACTGCTAATCGAATGGTACAGGGCGACATTAGGCCTGTCCTTTTAGAAAGAAGGTTTAAACGGCACAGAACACACCAATGGTTATCCCTTTAAAGTTTCATTATCGTCAGAATGCGCATTTGGCTCAAGCAGGTGAGCAACCTTAGGCTTTAAATGTTGCAATCACTTAACATTAAATACAGTACTGAACTGGCTCAATTTTTTAAAGAGGAACTTCGGCATTTATGTATTTCTTGTTACAACGTGTACTGTGCAACATCACAGTTGTGTCCTTTCTCTAACTAACTGCACTTTTTTTTTACAACTCGGGATTTCCTTGGAATATATATGGAATGAAGTGTGCAGTTTATGCAAATACGCACCCTGCGTTTCTTTTTCCTTTCAGTATATAATATACTCAGTTGCAAAAGAAAGTGAACTTTGAGTTTTGTTTAGATTAAATTATATAAAGTTTTTTTAGAATTAAATTGACAAATTCCTGCCATGTTTGGTACCAACGTTTTTATCATTCCATTGCCAATATCATGTTGTCAAACTCACATGGGTCATACTGTAAACTAAAAGATTCATAAACATAGGTACTTGTACTATGAGCTCGAGATGTTTAGACAAACACATTCAAGTATATGCCAATAATAAAAATCTGTATGCCTGACATTATATGAAACAATAATGAATATGTTCATTACAGAAGTCTCCCTAACATAAAACCATGTTGCATAGGCTATATAAAGTGATTATTCGGTAACAGGTTTATACTTCTAGTCTTACCTATGATTTACACTTGACCATTTACAATATATCCAGAAGGAATACATGTTGCCATATATCATGGAGAAAAACAACAAACAAGACAATGTGGTTCAGCTAATACACTTTTTTTTATCAATTTTATTATTTTTAAATTAACATAACTATGGTGGTATACTTCACCAAACAAGGTATGTATTATATCACAATTATCTTTCCAATTGCCCTTGTTGAGTTCATACATGTAGGTTCATAGTCAATAGTTGCACTGTGCCCTTGCTTATTTCTGACATGTCTTGTAGAATTCTGTCCAAAAGGAGGCCTGTAGTTCACTGGACTGGTCCTCCATTGAAGTATTCTGCAGTATACTTCATGTTGTTTCCTGTTGGAAATATATAAAAAAAGTGCTGCATATAAAACATAAAATGCAATCAAAGCACCAAGAGAACTTCACCATTTTATGTAGTGCAAATACAAATATTCCAGCTGTGAACTGTGAATACCATAACACAATAAATCATGAATACAAGCCCACCTGTGTTCAAATTCAAAGGTGTTATAAATGACAACACTTGGAGGTTGTTGAAAACAATATCAATTTTTAAAGTAATCTGATTAAAAGGCCATCACATGCCCAAATGGATTAGAAATCATTAGAATATGACTATGTTGGCCTATTATTTTATTTTCATAGTCTCCTTTTTCTATTTAACCATTTTAATACAATTATTTGGCTCAATTATATGCATCTATATGCACATACTAAAAAAAAACATCTTTACACCCTACAATACATGAAAAATATATAAATATAGTGATTAAATGACATCATACTAATAACATAAAAACATAGAACTTACAGTATTTCCAAATACATGTAGTCATAACACTGGCCACAGCAACACTGACCATGCATTCACCAACACAGCACACTGAAAATTAAATTGCACATTTGTCTTACATAAAAACAAAACAAAATATATTAATTCATATGTGAATTAATTTACTGTACTAAATTGAGTTATATTTCATTATTATTCTTATAAAATTGAAAACATTACTCATTTACACTTTTATAATCATGTACACCATTGGTGAACATTTCAACCCATTTCATTCTTTTGAGAAAATATATTAAGAGTTTTTTTCTCTGACACATGACACACTGATCTCAATATACTGTTTGTACCCAGGTGTAACCCTGACATGCAAGTTTTTCTACTGTAGTCTGTTTATAAATAAACATATCTATAGATTCAAATAAGTTGAAAAATAACTTTAAAAAATTAAAAATACTTGAATTAAAAGCTAAACTGCATACCGATTGTTCATCAAAGAAGACAATATCTTGTCACCATGATATTTCCAAGACAATATCACTTTTAAGACAATGTCACAATTCTTACAGCTTACACATGTTCAGACACTGAAAAAAAGAGAGATGCATAATAATGTATCACTTGAAATGATGTGTTTGTGTTATTCACTAAAAAGAAGTAAATAGCAATATTCCAATTACCAAATCAGGGGGGGGGGGGGGGGGGGGGGGGGGGGGGGGGACGCATCTGTGGTCGAGAGGGGGGTAAAGACTTTGCGTTTGATAACTTTTCGGCTCTCACCACTGTGGGTTCAGATTAGAAAACGATGTGCGTATCATGTGCGTATCATGAATGCCTGTCAGAGAGGGACTGTGATTTGCAAAAGTTTTCAATAAAGTTGGTGAGTATATAAATATCCCTTTAAATGAAAAATACTGCTCCACGTTATAACTGAAAAGTACTATTGTGTTTCTGCATATTCTATCAAACCACCATCCAATGATTATAAACCCCTGCTGGTGATCTAACAAGAGCGTCGGTCCTCTCGCGAAATCACATGACACAACACTTAAAAACTTGATTTCGTAGGAATTTAACTCTACATTATCACACAGCATTTCAATCAATTGACATGTGCAATTATAGTGTGTGTAATTTACCAATAATAACACTTACCGTCGGAAAATCGACTAATAACGCGTTTATTTGGTCCATGTGTGAACCAGGAAGTAAATGGCGCCATCTATATAAGTACGATAACTCTCCTTAGATACGGTCTTGTTTTGTTACGAACGACAACTCTTCATAGCAACACAGCGAGAAAAATTACCGCTTTTTTAAACACTAAATCATCTATAGCAAAATAAACCAAAACGGCATCCCAGAGATATTTATAGGCTTTGTTTGGATTACCATTATGCACGAATTCTGGAAATATCTCTGGGATGCCGTTTTGGTTTATTTTACAGGTGACGTTTATAATGGCCGTTTTCCACGTTTTTTGCTCAAAACGACCTACCTGACTGCATTCAAGGCACAATATCGCCCCGTTAGATACGGTTTTGAATATTATTTTGCATTATTATAAACAGATGAAACATTTATCTGGAAATGTATTACATTTTTATCTTGAATTTCCACGTTTGAAAATTTCACAAATCCTGGGGCCAAATACGGCTCTTATCGTACGTAGTCCTTTGACTTCTTACTATAACGACGATGTGCTTGAGATTGTTAGTCGTTTTGTCTATTTAGGAATATCTTTTACTACTGGAGGTTCATTTGCAGATGCACAGCAAACATTGTCCGGTCAAGCACAGAAAGCTATTTTCAAACTAAATAAATATCTATATAAGTTTAAAGATATATCTTTAAAACATTATTTGGATTTGTTAGATAAGTTGGTCTCCCCTATTCTGAATTATGGCTGTGAAGTATGGGGATTTTGTAAAGCAGACAATATAGAGAAAGTGCATATACAGTTTTGAAAGAGATTACTTAATGTTAAACAGAGTACACAGACAGATTTAATTTATGGTGAACTGGGGCGTCTTCCTCTTCAAAACAATAGATTGTTTCGTGTTATGAAATTTTGGTTTAAAACAATATATAGCCAAAATACAAAGTAGATTAAATGTGCGTGTAACCAGATATTAAGAGACATTGAGACACACCCTAATGCAAAAAACTGGGCATCTCTTGTTCGAACGTTATTATCAAACTTAGAATTTTTGAAGTCTGGGTAAATCAAGGTGTTGGAAATGTAAATGCATTTTGATCACATTTGAAACAAAGACTGCACGATCAATTTATTCAAAACTGGAATTCAAGATTATCAGCGTCTCCTAAAGCAAGATTTTATATTTTATTTGCAAAGTTTGGTTTTCAGTCCTACTTAAGTACAATTACAATAAAAAAAGTTTAGAGTTGCACTGTCGAAATAAAGACTCTCTTCCCATAGACTGGAGATCGAAGCAGGGAGGTTTAAAAACCGAGAAAAAAGAAGCGTTTGCCAGAAAGAAAGTGCCAACATTGCAATATTCTTGAAGATGAATTCCATTTTTTGTTTGAATGCCCTCTTTACTATAGTCTTAGAAAACAATATTTAAAGAAATATGTTTGAAAACACCCAAACATGTTGAAGTTAATAGATCTCATGATGTCAAACTGTACGAAGGTACATCGATGTTTAGGACAATATATTTATAAGTCGTTCAGATTAAGAAATGAGATCTATGCAACTAATAGTTAAGAATCACACCGAATTATTTTTTTTCAAAAATCGTGAGTGAGTGAGTAAGTGAGTAAGGGTGGTAGGCAGTTAGGGAGTGAGGGACAAGCTGTTTACTGATCGCTTGAATGCATCAGTATTTGGGAAAGGGAACACATTGTCTATATACTCGCGTGTATGATATGTAAAAGTAGTGTATTATTTATTAATTGATAATACTAACTATACTGGTTTGTGAAAATATTTAAATTATGTTCATACAATCGCTTGCTTGCCATATTTAAATTGTTTTGTAACTCATAGACATGTTTTGTCTTTTGGATGAATAAAGTTATTTATCATGATAAAAAAGCAACAACAAGAAACAGAACAGAACCTAGCTGGACGAAGTAGGTTAAAATGCCACAGTTTCATGATTTAAACAATTTCGAAATACATGTTTACAAACAAAACATTAAATATTTTTGTAATATATTTTTGAAAATGGACATAATATTTTTTTTAAAATATGCTTGCAAATAAAAAATATACATCAAACAAAATGCAACTCGGTTGAAACATATGTCATTAAGAATGAAAACTCAAATACTGTGGAGCGTGACACTTGTTATGAATGAATACTGATAATCTGGAGCTTGACACGTTATGAATGAAAACTCAGATAATCTGGAGCTTGACACATGTTATGAATAAAAACTCAGATAATCTGGAGCTTGACACTTGTTATGAATGAATAGATTTTGATCAGAACTTGGTCAAACATGGGCTTCACAAATTAGATGACGTTATGCCTTTCAATTAGATGACGTCATGACGTCACAACGGTCATTGATGTGTATATTTTGGATGACGCCATGTTGTTCAAACTGTCAGCGTTGACTGAGAAAGACACTGACTAATTCAGCTGCCGAAGGAGCTGACTCTTATATGGGTTTAGAATATTTCTACGGTAAACAGACTGTGAATCATGTAGCCGAAAATAAGCATGCTTTACAACTTCAATTCCTAAGGAACCCGTCTAAAAAACTTGAATGGTATAAACACATATTTTTCAATGTTCAAAGCTTGCCGTTTTATTTCCTCAAATGACGTTTTCGTAGAGCAGTCTACAAAAGTGTAGAATGCGGCAATATTTCCGGGATCTTCACGTCCGAGATTTTTTACGGAGCATAATGTAACCGTAAGTAAAACTTAATGAAACCGCTAGTATTGGAATTTATCATGCAGATGTGCTCTTTTCTGCCCAGTTAAGGGGTGACCTATTAAATTTTTCTCTATTTGGCGCCCTAGAGCTTTATTAGGCAGGGCTACTTCAGGTCACATGAGATCAACACTGCCGGGACTACTTTTGACATAGTACCCGTGACCTCCATTTTGAATTACACTTCAGTGCTATTTTTAGAAGTACAAGTTTGTTTACATTCTCCCGTGATAAAAATAATTGTTAGATTGTAAAAATAAACAAATACATGAGGATAAATTGTCTTTGTTTCTTTACTACATCCCAAACAAGTTAATAATAAAAACGCACACATTTGATGTGGACTTTATTTGCAAATATGTTCTTCAGCTCGTCCTACTGAAAAGGTCATGGTCACAGTTTAGAGTTCATTAAAGCAGCACTGACACTGTATTTAAGATGTCTGGTGATATTAATCCATCTGATTTCAAGCTGATCTGGGAGGGAATTTTCTCAACTGATGAAGATGTTGAAGAAATTGAGATTGATCAGGCCTTTTTACAGCAGTTTGGCTTGAATATTGGTAATTATGAAACTGTTGTGCTTGAGGCTGTTGCGGTTGAACAGATGCCCCACCATGAATACCCTACCACGGTTGAGGTGGTTGAACAGTTGCCCCACCATGAAAACCCTGCCACTGTTGAGGTTAAAATTGAAAACCCGATGGTTGAAATGAATGATAATCCATCCGGAGGTACATCAGGTGCACAAGACGATTGTGAAATGGGTCCTGAAATAAGAAAGAATGAATTTGTGTCAGTGTCAACCGCAGAGATTCATCAGTTCATTGATGATCAGAAGAATAAAAACACAGTTAAAAAAACTCTAACTGACATAAGACAATGTGACCGTTTTTTGAAAAGAAGAGGTGAAATGCGAGAAATATTCCAAATTGAACATGAGCAATTCGATGAGTACATGGAAAACTTCCTTTTATCGGTAAGAAAAGAAAATGGTGAAGAATACGAACCGAGTAGTTTGAGAGGAATGGTTTCAAGCGTTGATCGCAAACTAAAGTGTCACCGGTATCCTCATACCATTATGCAGTCCGATGGACCAGCTTTCTCGCTGACCCAAAATGCCCTGAAAGCAAAACAAAAACAAGAGGCCCAAGAGGGCCTGTGGACGCTCTACTGGCTAAAGATAAAATTTATGCACAAGGGGCCATAACTCTTTCAAATATCGTTCAACCATAACATGGTGATGATATAGGCAACTAGGCTTGGTACTGATTGTCCCTGACAAGTTGCGTTGAAATCCAGCCAGAGGTTCAGGAGAACTAGTCTGTACAAAGTTAGTGTATTAAAACTTTTAAGGGGCCATAACTCTGCCAAAATTCATTCAACCAGAACACGGCAATGATAGGTGCAACTAGGCTTGGTACTGATAATCCCCATCAAGATTCATTGAAATCCAGCAAGGAGTTCAGAACAGACTAATCTGGACGTTTCTCTATTAAAACCTTTAAAGGGCCATAACTCTGACAAAAATCATTCAATCCGAATATGGCGATGATATGCACAACAAGGCTTGATACTGATCATCCTTGTCAAGTTTCGTTTAAATCCAGCCAGGGGTTCAGGAAAATTAGCCTGGAAAATGTTTGTGTATCAAAAACCTTTAAAGGGCCATAACTCCACCAAAAATCTGTTAATCAGAATGGGACGATGATATGCACAACTAAGCTTGTTGCTGATCATCCCTGTAAAGTTTCATTGAAATGTGGGGAGACGTTCAGGAGAATAGTCTAGACAAAGTTTGTGTATTAAAACCTTTAAAGGCCATAACTCCGCCAAAAGCATTCAACTGGAACACAGTGACGATATGTACAACCAGGCTTGGTACTGATTATCCCTGAAAAATTTCAATGAAAAATGCCAAATGAAGGCCCTTTTTTCTTAATGAGGCCAAAATATAGCATATTTCAGTAAATAAAATCAAGGGCCATAACTCCAGTGTAAATGGTCCAATCTGGCTGGTTTTCAAACTTGTCGGAGCTTTTATTGATAGTAACAATCTGGTAAAGTTTGGTAAAGATCGGATGAAAAATGAAGACCCTATCATATTAACAAGGCAACATATAGCATTTTTAACTAAATCAAGGGCCATAACTCCGCTGTTACCGGTCCGATCTGGCTGGTTTTCGAACTTGTCGGAGCTTTCATTTATTTAACAATCTGGTAAAGTTTGGTAAAGATCTGACAAAAAATGAAGGTCCTATCGTCTTAACGAGACAAAATATAGCATTTTTAACTAAATCAAGGGCCATAACTCCGCTGTTGCTGGTCCGATCTGGCTGGTTTTCGAACTTGTCCAAACTTTCATTGATATTAACAATCTGGTAATTTTTGGTAAAGATCGGATGAAAAATGAAGACCCTATCCTCTTAACGAGGCAAAATATAGCCTTTTTTAACTAAATCAAGGGCCATAACTCCACTGTTACTAGTCCAATCTGACTGGTTTTCGAACTTATTCGAGCTTTCATTGATATTAACAATTTGGTAAAGTTTGGTAAGATCGGATGAACAATGAAGCCCCTATCGTCTTAACGAGGCAAAATATAGCACTTTGAACTAAATCAAGGGCCATAACTCCGATGTTACTAGTCCAATATGAATGGTTTCAAACTTGTCTGAGCTTTCATTGATATTAACAATCTAATAAAATTTGGTAAAGATCGGATGAACAATGAAGCCCCTATCGTCTTGAGGCAAAATATAGCATTTTTAATTAAATCAAGGGCCATAACTCCGCTGTTACTGATCCGATATGGCTGGTTTTCGAACTTGTTCGAGCTTTTAACGACATTAACAATGTGGTAAAGTTTAGTAAAGATCGGATGAACAATGAAGGCCCTATTGTCTTAACGAGGCAAAATATAGCATTTTGAACTAAATCAAGGGTCATAACTCCGCCGATACTGGTTCGATGTGGCTGGTTTTCGAACTTGTCCGAGCTTTCATTGATATTAACAATCTGATAAAGCTTGGTAAAGATCGGATGAACAATGAAGCCCCTATCGTCTTAACGAGGCAAAATATAGCATTTTTAACTAAATCAAGGGCAATAACTCCGCTGTTATTCGTCCGATCTAGCTGGTTTTTGAACTTGTCCAAGCTTTCATTGATATCAACAATCTGTGCAAGTTTGGTAAAGATCAAATAATAAATGAAGGTGCTAGAGTGTTCACAAGGCTTAATATGGCATTTTTCAGCAAAACAAGGGCCATAACTCTAGTGTTACTGACCCGGTTCAGCTGATTTTTGAACTTGTCTAAGCTATAATTAGTATTAACAATCTGTGCAAGTTTGGTAACGATCAAATAATAAATGAAGGTGCTAGAGCGTTCACAAGGCAGAAAATAGCAATTTTCAGAAAAAACAAGGGCCATAACTCCGGTGTAACTGATCCGATTTGGCTAGTTTTCGAACTTGTCCGAGCTTTCATTGATATTACCAATCTGTGCAAGTTTGGTAAAGATCAAATAATAAATGAAGGTGCTAGAGTGTTCACAAGGCAGAAAATAGCATTTTTCAGAAAAAACAAGGGCCACAACTCTGGTGTTACTGACTCAATTCAGCTGATTTTCAAACTTGTCCAAGCTATAATTGGTATTAACAATCTGTGCAAGTTTGGTAACGATCAAATAATAAATGAAGGTGCTAGAGCGTTCACAAGACAGAAAATAGCAATTTTCAGAAAAAACAAGGGCCATAACTCCGGTGTTACTGATCCGATTTGGCTGGTTTTCGAACTTGTCCGAGCTTTCATTGATATTAACAATCTGTGCAAGTTTGGTAAAGATCAAATAATAAATGAAGGTGCTAGAGTGTTCACAAGGCTTAATATGGCATTTTTCAGCAAAACAAGGGCCATAACTCTAGTGTTACTGACCCGGTTCAGCTGATTTTTAAACTTGTCTAAGCTATAATTAGTATTAACAATCTGTGCAAGTTTGGTAACGATCAAATAATAAATGAAGGTGCTAGAGCGTTCACAAGGCAGAAAATAGCAATTTTCAGAAAAAACAAGGGCCATAACTCCGGTGTAACTGATCCGATTTGGCTAGTTTTCGAACTTGTCCGAGCTTTCATTGATATTACCAATCTGTGCAAGTTTGGTAAAGATCAAATAATAAATGAAGGTGCTAGAGTGTTCACAAGGCAGAAAATAGCATTTTTCAGAAAAAACAAGGGCCACAACTCTGGTGTTACTGACTCAATTCAGCTGATTTTCAAACTTGTCCAAGCTATAATTGGTATTAACAATCTGTGCAAGTTTGGTAACGATCAAATAATAAATGAAGGTGCTAGAGCGTTCACAAGACAGAAAATAGCAATTTTCAGAAAAAACAAGGGCCATAACTCCGGTGTTACTGATCCGATTTGGCTGGTTTTCGAACTTGTCCGAGCTTTCATTGATATTAACAATCTGTGCAAGTTTGGTAAAGATCAAATAATAAATGAAGATGCTAGAGTGTTCACAAGGCTTAATATGGCATTTTTCAGCAAAACAAGGGCCATAACTCCGGTGAAATTATTCCGATCTGGCTGGTTTTCGAACTTGTCCGAGCTTTCATTGATATTAACAACCTGTTAAAGTTTAGTAAAGATCGGATGAAAAACGAAGGCCCTAGAGTTGTCACAAGACAAAAGTTAACAACGGACGGACGACGGACGACGGACGACGGACGGACGACGGACAACTCGCCATCCCATAAGCTCTGCTGGCCTTCGGCCAGTAGAGCTAATCATTAAAGAAGATGGGAAAAGGAAATAAACCAAAACAGGCATAACCGCTAACAGATTAGGAAATAGATATTATGTATGACAGAGAAATCCTAGGGGGTAGCAGTCCATTGGCACTTCTCAACACTGTCTGGCTCAATAACTGTATCCACTTTAGATTAAGAGGAACTAAGGAACAGAACGATCTGAGGTAAGTTTTAATAAAGCAATATTGGCTTCCGAATCGAACAAAATGAGTCTGTGACTTTATGCGTTAAATAGGTTTGACAATCGCTTAGGGGGATGATTTAATTTTTTACTTTCATAATTTTATATTGAGAATATTATGTCAGTGCCATTTACTTTCAAGTTAATTAGGCGAGGCTTAGAAAACGAAGAGCCGAGCCAGTCTTCGTTTTCGTGCCGAGCCTAATAAACTTGATATTAAAAGGCACTGACATAATATTCTATTTATCATGTAGATTATCCACATTTTCTGCATGAATCACTATTATTACATATTTCTCAGAATGTTACGCTTATCGCTGTAGCTCATGTTACGCTTATCAATAAACGCCGAGGGATTCCGCATTGATTTGCTTTATTGGTCGGTGCCTAATAAAGCAAAATATATTAGGTCACCCTAATACATTTATTATTAGGCAGAAAAGTGCATATCTTCATAATAAAATATTTATTGTGCATACTATGTTTATAAAAATCACATTTAATACATTTATTTTCACTTTGAAAAACTGAATACAATAAAAGATTCAATGTTAGAGGCTAAACATTTGAATTTATATTGAATTATGAAACTGCTTATCAATCTGTATTAATGAATAACAGGCACATAATGAATGGGGTATTTTTTGTATATTTGCAGATAGGGAGACATTACCCTGAAAACCGCATCCGACGGGGTCACAGAATACCTTGAATTGAACGAGCGACAGACAAAAACAAGAACTGGGGAAAATGTATGTGACATTCGCAAAGTAACACCCAAAATGTTTGCCAACAGTACAAGAAAAGATCCCATAACATTTTATAAACAGTACGCAAGCAAAAGACCAACTGAAATGAACGATCCCATGGCACCATTTTATATTGCCCCGCGAACAACTCTAGTGAAGACTGAAGAGGATCAGTGGTTTATAAGTCAAAGGGTTGGGTCAAAATAACTTGGGGGATTATTAAAAAAGATGACATTGAACGCCAAATTAAATCCAGACAAAAAATAAGTAACCTCGCAAGCATTTAAGTCAGAAGTTAAGGGATTCAAATGTTGCACAGACCGATATTATGCAGATAAGCGGCCACAAGAACGTCCAGTCGATTCTTAATTACAGTAGTATGTCTGAGGAAAGACAACGACAATGTTCAGAAATTTTGTCAACTTCCTCTAACAACTTGCCCTCTTCAGCAACACTTACCAGGTCAAATCTCATTCCTGCGCCCGCGCAGATATTGACTCCCATGGATGCAAATTCTGTCCGGTCTGTCCCGCAAGGCTCTATGCCCATGGCAGTTGAAATGGCCTCTTTCAATAATCTCAGTGGGATAAATTACCCCACCCACAACAGTTCCATTACGGTATCAGAGAATATTCAACAGGTCTCACAAAGTCAATCATGTTTTTTGGAGCAAAACTCCATGTAAACACACTTAATGTGTATTGTAATCAGCCCGTGTGAGCTTATTTCGGCTTGCCACTGGAATAATTTCCACATTACTGGAATAATTTCCACAAAATTTCACGATCAGCTGTTCGCCTCGTCCTCGATCGTCGTAACTGTGTTTATTTTCAACGTTTGTCAAGTTCAAGTGAACAAATTGTTTGTCTATTATCTTGGAAACTGATGTGTTAATTAATAAAACATTTAACAATAATAAAAACTTTAGCTTTATGATATTTTCTTCACATTAACATGGAATTATTTTTTTCATCAGAGCGAATCAGGTAGGGAGAATTAGTGGGTACTTCGGTTCTCACTAATCTGAGTATTCATACACATAACGGAATACTGAATGAGGCCCGAACAGGTGGGGAAAAATATAAGAAGAAACGTAAGAATTCCCAATTTTTTATATTGTTTATGTGTAAATCTGCATGATAAATAGAATATTATGTCAGTGCCTTTTACTATCAAGTTTATTAGGCGAGGCTTAGAAAACGAAGAAGTCAGTGCCTTTTACCTCGCCATTCTTCGTTTTCTAAGCCTCGCCTAATAAACTTGATAGTAAAAGGCACTGACATAATATTCTATATATAATAAGTGCAAATCTGTATTTTAATGGAATAATACATTTTTATGGAATAATACCCATTTATAATGCGGTATTCTCGTAAATACCGCCGTGTTATACACTAGTCGATGGGTTTATTCGCTGCCTATATGTTTTTCATAATTGCACATGTAATGGTAAGGTAGCAATGAACAGTTTCTTTGAGGTTTTCACTTTGATAACGCAATCTTATAATTACACATGGTAGCAGTGAGACGTTTATCTCATGTGCGGGTTTTTTAATCACCGTCAGTAATAACAATAGTTCTTGTTTTCGTTTAGAGATTGTGGGATGAAGTGACTCGTGTGATAAAAATAACTATAGAAATTGGCTTTATTTTATTGTCACGATATTAACCATTGTTTACGAATCTTCCCTGTTTGAGACAGATATACTGGCAGTTTGAAAAGAAATAGATTGAAGGCTTTTGAAATATTTTTCCTGAGATAGATTTTGTTTTCGCTTATTGAAAGAACTACTCTTATTCAGTTATGTTATTAATAATAGATACAATAACAATTAAACAATTTAATATTTATTCATGCTTGGTATGTGTCAGCAAGTTACTGATCAAGTTTGTAATAATTGGACATGGCAATGCTGAGAAATGATAAGTTTAAACAAAACAAAAATAGTGACAAACATAATAAACTTCAACAAAACGGTTAACGTAACTTATCTGGTGAAAGTAGGTCAGAATGACCTAGATTTCAGGGTTAGGAAATTGCTTAACGAGAGGAAGGTTCTGGTAAAGGTTGATGAAGATCGGACATGATAATACTGAGATATAACAAAAATACTTTCCCTACTCCGCCCGCCCAAACTTAAACAAAAGAGGTTAACGTAACGTATCGTTTTGAGTAAGTAAGTTAGGTCACAGTTACCTAGTTTTCAGGACATGATCAGTGCTTCATGAGAGGAAGGTGCTGTTAAAGTTTGATAAAGCTTAACGCTGAAATATAACACAATTAAATAACACACAAACCTCGCCAGAATCCTCGTCTTCAGTGTATGGTCAGTGCCTCATGGCAGGAAGATGCTTTTACAATTTGATGAAGATTGGACATGGTCATACTAAGATATAACAAAACAAAACGTTGACGACCGCCCGCCGCCCGCCATTATTTCACCAATATATAAGCCGGTTTTTGAAAACCCGGCTGAACATGATTGCTTAATTTATTTGTTTGACTGATAACTGATATTAAATGCACTTAATTAGCTTACATCAAAATGAGCGATGTCATACTGCAGCAGTCCGTCGATACGTATCAAGGAAGTGTTGCACTAAGCCATCTTAAAATTCATATGTAGTACTGCAGCAGTCATACTACGCAGTATGCCATCATCTCCTGCAGTCAGCAATCGCCCCATTAGTGCTAAACGGTAACAAGTGACATTTTTTTCAAGTTTTGATATAATCGTATTTGAAAGTTTCAATTCATGTCATTTGTTTATTTGAGGACCAATGAATTCAAAACCTTGAAGAGATGGACACAAGTGATAATTGTATGTGTAATATGAATTTTAGAGCTACATAACTCCATTGTTTAGGAAAATCTTAATGTTGTACTTAGCACCTTTTGACATAAGTACATTTTGTAAAAAAAATGTGCAAGAAGGTGTCAAGTGACAAACAGCAAATTTCGGCACACACATGCTACAAACAAAGGATACAATTTTAAAAACCAAAAGGATCAAAAACGCATTGGACTCCTTCTGGCATGCATCAATATTAAGGTTTTCAGCTTATATTGTTTCATATGGTACATTTACTCAATACAGAGTCGAAGTCAATCACTTGCAGAAAGCTGAGTTGCAGTCTTCAAAAAAATAACTTTGGTTAAAAATAAACGAATTTACACGTTCATTTTGTAATAATAATAGGTATTTATATGACACTTGTTTAATCCACTTGAAATTAAACAATTTCAGCACACACTACACATGTTTCAAACATTAAATGTTGATTACGCTTTTTAAAGTACATCAACTGGCTGTTACTTTATATTTATTCTGTTCGTACTCCTTGTCCTAGTCAGGAATTGACATTCTATCGTTGATGGTTATCATAATTCTTCTGGAAATATTTATTTTGTGCAGAATTTAAGTCCTTCTTTTTTGATACTGATAATTGAAGTTTTATTTCCTAGCAACTGTCCAGATCAACTGGCTATTAAGTTATCTGAGCTTTCCTTCGGGTGACTGAATGGTTGTACGTTAGTGGCCAGAAAAGTGGATTCTGAAAAAAGCTGTCATTCTTAGAGATTTTCTTGCCTGCTGTTTAACTTTGTTACATTTAACATGCAGTCAGTTTACAATATCTCCTGATGTTGACACCTTTACTTTGGGCCGGTATGATTTGATCAACTGCTTCCAGTCTAAACAATGGTCATATTTTAATAGCACTAAATGCATTTTATTGCCAGACAAGACAATTCCAATGTCTAGCTATATGAGAGGGACCCGATAGCAATAATTTGTGATTGATCATTTCTAGGTCGTGTTGTTTAGATATGGTATACATGAATGAAGAGTGGGTCCAGTTCTGCTCACCACAGTTATCTGCATGATTCTATTTATTTCATCATATCTTAAGATGAACATACAGACATTGTATTTATACATATGGATATTTAAGAAATAATAAATGAGTACCTGTGTTTTATCGGTGAATAAAATACAGTTAGGAGTTCGGATGCGTAGTAATTAAATCACGAGTGCGTTAGCACAAGTGATTTAATTACTCGCATCCGAACGACTGACTGTATTTTATTCACCGATAAAATACAGGTACGTATTTATTATTTCGATTCTAACACAACAATAACGCCATTGTTTACGCTTTTGTTGGGGCACTATAATTATGTTATCTCGGAGGTCAAGGTAATCAGGCTGCTATGTTAACAGGTTGTTCCATTGGGCGCCCCCGTATGCAAAGCTCTGCGTTTCA
The DNA here is from genome assembly GCA_037043455.1 of Cyrtodaria siliqua. Classification (NCBI taxonomy): domain Eukaryota; kingdom Metazoa; phylum Mollusca; class Bivalvia; order Adapedonta; family Hiatellidae; genus Cyrtodaria; species Cyrtodaria siliqua. Next base: position 201,652 of record JAWPHD010001004.1, read on the forward strand.
ATACATTACTAGTCACGTGACAAACAATTAAGTCATTGCTTACGTCATATAGCTTGCGCTGTATGACGTCAAACGTTCTCAACTTGTTCAAGATGCTTATTAATGTTATATGTACTGATGCATATGATGGGTTTATACCGGGAGTGTGCACGGTTTGGGAGCATGGCAAGTTTGTTGTAATTAACATTTCATTAAAATTACTGTTGAGTTTGTCTTCGTGACGTATATTTAACAAGTGACGTCATGTAACGCGGCGCTTCAACGGATGAAATATACGCGGGGAATTAATGGAACAGCTGTATTTTATCGTAGAATAACATACAGCTGTCTCTCTTCTTTGTGTATATGAAAAACTTTGGAGGTCGTGTTAGAATTCACAATACATCCTTAGTCAAGTCCCATAAAAGATGGACTGCGTGCTTGTCGCTTAATGAGTACATAATTAAGTAATGACAATACAATTAGAATAAGCAAATTGTGAATATCTGTAATATATAGATTAATATATTTCATTTGGTATATACTACAATTTTAATATTATATAACCATACAACTTTCTTGAATAATACAGTTCACGTACTAGTGAACATGGTTCAGTGATCATTGCTAGTACATTTAATGTTGCTACGTATTTGGTGGGATCCTCCTTAGCCTTAACTTTGGCTCTCTTTGTCTCTTTTCTTACTATAACTATTGGTTACTGGTGTTAGTTATAGCAGTTTTCATTATTTCCATCCATATCCACGGCCTCCCTTTTGAATGAATCTTGCTCAAGTGGAAAATTGGTCCTTTTTCAGTTTGATTTTGTTTGTATGGTGTTTTACTTGTATGGTGTTTTACGCCATTTTCAACACAAAATCGACATTTCCTCACCTCGAACCCGCAGCGTTGAGAGGCTAGAAGGTTTACAACGCAACGTCGATAACCCCTCAGCCAAGGAGATGCTTTTTTCAGTTTGAAGAATGATACATTGTAGCTTTTACAGACACATTTCCACAAGTATATTGTCTAAAGGTTTGTGAAATCAGCTGCTTTTTATTGCTTCTTTGCATAATTGGAATCCATCCTTGAAAATGACTTCGCAATGTGCATTCTGTAAGTACTTCTTTTGGTCGGAGTACCGTTCTGTTTCTTCCTTAATGTAAACTGTATAGTGTTTTCTTACAATTGAATGTCTAAGGTTTTTATATATAATACGAAATCTCTACAAACATGTTCTCTTTTAGGGAAGGATTATTTTTATTGTTAACCCTTTTATATGGAGTTGTACATCGGGTTATTGTTTTAGTTATTAATATTTTCATTTTCACCTGCAGTAGAACAGACTCTTAATTTGAAGTCAAGTAGTGGATTTATTGGAGTTGCTACTGGTATTCATGTACTTCCAGAAAAAAATTACAAGATCCCACTACAATCCACTACAACCTATCTATCTCGTTTTCAAAGTAAGTCCACGTTTTAGTTGCGATTTTAAAAGAAAATAATGCTGGACCACCGATTTTCGATAGCTAGTAGAAAAAAGATAGATGTTCTCCGTATGTGTTTGTATTTGGGTGTTTTAGATCACAACTCGAGTGAAACGAGAGTTGTGGTCCAGAACACCCAATATACATATATATCAAGTATACATGTGGTTGTTTATCATAATGGTATAATGCTGATGACACAGTTATTTCGTATGAACGTGGAAAATATTTGCAGAATGCGTTGACTTTATAAACGAGTTTGATAATATCAAACGAAATACAAAAATATCGTATTTATCTAGCTCATTGCAAATCGCAGACACTATTCTATCTCATTTCTGATTTGTTTAATTCTTCATGAGGAAATGTCATCGTTAATACTTCGTGTCATATTTGACTAGTAATGGCAAGGTAATTGTCATTTCCAGATCTCGTTTTCTTTTAATGAGTCTAAAATATAGCGTTACCGACTTTAATTGGACATGATACACGTGTCATAAACGAGTTGCTTATTTAACATGTGCCGTTTATTTTGAGTCTATAGAGTTTGTGTTCTCAATAAATGTAAGTTACATAATCAGTATATATACCTCATCATCAGTAGGTTTAGTAACGGTGTAAACATTATGTACAATTGACCGGATAGCTTCTTTAAGGATTTAGCAGTAAAGTGAAATAATGAAAATATATACATTATACTTATTGTTATCTGTTAATTTTGGCATCTTACCTTTACATTTAAACAGGAAATGTAGCATTGACAATCCAACAACAATCATCGTAACACAAACATACAAAGATAAGGGAATAGTACAATATGCGAATATTCGCGCAATACGAGGGTGCTTCAAAAAGTTCTGTCACTAGGCATATATCCTTTGAACTGGATATTACACTGAGATAAAGTAGTGTATTTATAGTACTACTGGGTTCGCTCTCTTAAATTCCACAACAAAAAAGAAAAATGTCCGGTTATTTATACCCCTGAATTACTTCCCCCTACCACACCTTTTGGATACTTTCATCTCTGAAAATGTCCTTGTTACAAAACGTTGTAAAAATTATTTGAATAATTCTATGCTTTTAAATTTTCTTGTACGCCATCTGTTTGTATTCGTCTATAATCCATGAAAATGATTGTCGAGAATTCGGAAAGGTCTTGCTGTAAACCAGATATGAGTGAATGCATATCCCTTAATTTTAGCGGAAATAACACTGATTTTCTTCATTTTGTTTACGGAAATGTTATAATATCTTATAAATGTCGTAATTATTCTCATAGTATTAATACGTTTTCATATTTTTTTTCAAATCCTAGTCCTTCAGTGTTTAAATTTCATATTCAACACATTATTGTAGAATTTTGCACAACGTTTAGTGAAAATATTGATCATCCAAAAACGCTATTTCAGAAGACTGCCCTTCCATTTAATGTCTATTTGTCATGAAATTAATTTTACATGTTAGCTTAAAATATTAATGTCTAAGACAATGCCTTTTCATCTACCATGCTTAAATTCTGAATCTTGTAATGCACATATATAACTGGTAATGTATGAGAAATCATATAATCAACACTCACAACGAGAACATAATTGTTAAAACGCGTTAGTGACAGAACTTATTGAATGACCCTCGTAGTGATGTTGTAGATGGTACAATTTGAACCTAGAACCTTTTCTAATGAACTAGATCAAGTATACATGTGCTTGTTTTTCAAAAGTGTATATGCTGATGACACAGTTATTTTGTACGAACGTGAAAAGGATTTGCAGAATGCGTTGACTGTTTATAAATTGTATTGTGATGAATGGAAACGTACAGTACATACAGCTCAATCTAAAGTCCGGTTTCCGCAAAAGTTAGACATTCTAATTATAAGTTTATGTTAAAGGGTGATACAACTGACGGAATAACAGACTGTAAAAACCTAGGTATATATTTAAGCAGATCGTTTTATGCAGCAGAAAAATATATTGCTAATCAGGCTTCCAGAGCTTTCTTCAGTCTACCCAAGAAAGCAAGACACGTGTCATCACCAGTAATCATACACATTTAGCTGCGTGAACACATATGTTTATTCGATAAAGCAATTAAATTCTCTTAAATTACGTGGTCCGAGTATTAACTTTCAACCTCCCCCCCCCCCACCACCCCCATCCAACCGCTTCTCCAAGAGGTGAAAATGGAGTTGGCTGAGGTATGAAAACCTTAATTTCGGCTTAACAAGAAATATAAAAAGATCGGACAGGGAAAGTAGCATTCAAGGAGGACAGTCAACCACATAACACAGAAACAAACACGCAAACAGACAAACAAGAAGGCAAAAGCAATAATAAATGCAAACGACATCACAAACACTAACGGGTTGACAATAGGGCTACCGCCTTGGAACGGTCAGTGGCAAAGTAGGCCACTGGGGGTTTAAACCGGTTCTAGGGTGGACCAAACCTCACACTTACCCTAGTGTCATCCCATTAAAACAGGACAGTGTAAATAAAGAAATCCCCGCCATGATCTAATCTCTAACCAACAAGGCAGCATCAATAGGCAGTATAAGTAAAACACAAATATGCTCGTGTAAATATAATACAAAAAAACAATAGCCAAGAAAGACACAATGAAGCTACTCAATGACTTGGCAGAAGCCAGAGCAGAAAGAGAATAAACCATTAAGGGCACGACAAGTTTGACAAGTTTAACAAGTTTGCATATTGTAAAAGTAAAACATTTAATTTTAAACTGGTTATCGCATTTTTCAGTTAACAATGTTTTTAAAGGTGTTTTACTGTTGAAATATCGTTATAAAATCCTGCTAATATACGCTTTCCTATTGCTTAATGGAATTAAGGCGGGACAACGTAATGTATGGAGGAGCGGTATTTCAAATATCTGTAGACATTCATACTAGAGACATTTCATTTTTCGGCAAACTTTTATAATCCAGAAAGAGGAAAACTTTAAAACTTGATTTATAATTTACTGCTCAGTCATTTCAAATATAGCTAAACAAATTGCAGTGATTTAATCCCATGGATTAGAAACGTGCTAATTAAATATGGTCTAGGTGGATGTGATACACAGAACTATCCCGATACTAAATGGTTCGAGTAAATTAGATGCTAAAAAAAATATTCTTAAATGAGTTGTGTTCGGAAAAAATAAATTCGACCAAAAGCAACACCTATCGTTTATTTAAACATACGTTTTTCTTTGAAAACTATCTCATCATTAAACCATATTGTTTGCTAAAATGCATTACAAAATTCAGAAAAAGAAATCACAGGTTGCGAATTGAAAATGGCAATTTGAATAAAACTCTGTATGATAGTAGAACGTCAGCTTTGCAAAAGTAGATATAAAATCGACCAGGAAAAGTAGCATTCAAGAACGACAGTCAACCACAAGCACAGAAACAAAGAACAAATCTAAAGATGAATAAAAGGCCAAATAGGACTGTCACAGGATGACCCTAGTGGTTGGGGCTAACTCAGGAAAGAATCAATGACGGTGAATGCATAAGTTTAAAACAACTTTTAAAATATGATAAATATATATACAATTATATAAAAAAAAAAAATCGAATACACAGATGAAATATGAAAAGAATGTTCTCATGAACGTTTAAGACGTTCTTAGTATTGTAACAAATACTGAATGTGTCGACTGATTATATACGACACTAAAGTGTTGTTAAAGTTATAACAATGTTGATCTATGATCAAGCGCGATAACTGTGATGCGCGAGAGCTCATGAAGTCGATGATGCGCGAATCCAATGAGTGATTGTCTTCAAATGCCTTCTATAAGGGTTGATGACGCGATATAATGATAGTAAACCTCCACTGAGGTTGTGGATGATGTTCCTCCAGTGAGGACTGATAACGGGCCCACCTCGTGTCCCGGGAGTTGTCGTTACTAGAACCTGGCCATGTTGCGCAGGTACGGGGACCGTCTCCACCGCTGTTAACGTTATGCGTGGAAGCTTAGCTCCACTTCGGAAGGCTTACATCCACACCTGGATGGCTTAGGCTCTAATTATATATACGTTTTAGATGTCGGTGGTAAACATAACAATCTTGCATAATTATCATTACCCAAACAAATCATTATTTAATAAATATATGTAAGCTGTACTAATGATGAGTAGCAATGTATACATATTCTACAACGCCATGTATACGACATGTACGTCGCTGTTAACCAATGCCCCTAATACATATAATCTACAACGTTATCAAATCACTCGTATATTACACTCACTGAGTTATGCATGTACACATGCATGTCACCTAATGCCCATATTATACAACGCTATGCATACGCGTTGAACATTTATACTAGTCACTCATCTCATTGTTAACTAAATTAATAATGTTAACAATCGTGTATTACTATCACTGAGTTATACGCCAACGTTAACTAATGCACCTATTATCCACTGTTATCAAACTAATATTGTTTGATCAATTACCATAATTGCATCTAATAAAGTAACTTCAAAATCATATGCTAGTCTCAAATTAATGTCTGAGAAACATCAAAGCTAACCGGATGTCGTAACCGCCAAACAAGATGGCGCCCCCCGGAGAATAGAAATGTACGATAAAAGTTAATAAAATAAATACTGACCACATATTGCCTGTGAATTTCGCCGTCCAACTCCTGCTCCAAACAAAGCAACTATCAAGCAATCCCGGCCAGAACTAGAAGACAATGGATTTTATCGCAAACGTTACGCCCAACCCATTATTTCCCTTGTTCAATCCGTGACAAACATGGCTAAATCTGCAGTATTGAATCTACACGAAAGTACCCCTACACAACTTTGCCTTTTAAGGAGATATACCCATACTTTTACATGCATTAGCACAAAAATAAACTTATTAAACGGCCCTTCCGGACGCCCTCTGGCGGCCAATTAACATGTGCACGGTTTTCCGTGTTACCTGAATATATCATGGATATTGTGAATTTGGTTCAACTAAACAATGAATTAGTGTGTAACTAACAGGTGCTTACAAGAGATATGTACGACCAATACGCTCTACCCGTGACATTTTGTGACAAGGACATCACAAACACAAAAGTGTTGACTATGTAGTGCTACCGCCTTGGAACGTAAGTGGCAAAGAAGCCGCTAGGGGGTTTAAACCAGGTTTTAGGGTGCACCAAACCTCACTCTTACCCGTTTGTCAACCCAATAAACGGGACAGATAAAGATATTCCAGCCAGGTTATAATCTCTAAGAAAGAAGGCAGCATTAATGGGCAATATAAGTAAAACACATAAATGATCATGTATATATAAAAACAAGATTAGAAAGCCACAAAGAAAGTACTCAGTGAAAACGGAGATGAGGTCCATTGTCTTTTACTATGCCGCGAACTCAAATTTCAACTTAGTAAATATATCATCTCAGGTTATTGTAAAAACTGCAATGTATACAAATGATGAATTAAACACTAAAACTACTGCTAAGATTCACAAATTGTGTGCATTTTTTATAATTATAAAGCACAAAATAAAATAGATAATATTTATAAACTGTTTGTTTTAATTTACTAGATAACTATGTATAACCATTGACTTATATTAATTTCGACGTATAGTTTTACCATACAAGGTGCCACAAATAAACGATAAACTCTACCATGCACGTGAATAGAGAACAAATAAACGACTACTACCTAGGAGAACTTTTTCCCCACCTAGCTATTGCCAGATTGTATTAATCTTCAGTAATCAAAAATGAGATATAGGGTCCTATAGAAACCACAGCGAACGCAATGGCATCGTAGGTCCGCACTGTAATGCAAACAAGGACTTGAAAATACTAAAAGACAATGGACCTCATCTCCGTTTTCACTGAGTATTTACTTTGTAGCTTTCTAATCTTGTTTTTATATACACATGATCATTTATGTGTTTTACACGCTCTAGCAAATCTAATGAGCTTGGAGATATACACCCCGTCTGAGGTAGCACGAGGTACATCTCTATCCAGGTGTGGATATTTAACGATGTTAAAATTGAAATCATCTCTCTTATCATAGATTTTAGTATGAATACAATCATTTGAAATCGAGAGATGAAGATCGAGATATGCTGCTACTGTATCCGAACTGTTGGCTTTATTCAACGTGAGCTCTGGTGGATAAATGTTAGTAACCATATGAGCAAAGAGCGGATTATCAATATTGATTATGTCATCAAGATACCGAGAAGTATTATTAAATGCATCAATAATTTCATCCTGGCTTGCAGGTGACAAACTCAACATCAAATCTCTTTCATAGCAGTACAAAAACAAATCTGCAACAAGTGGCGCACAGTTAGTACCCATAGGAGTACCAACAACCTGGCGGTAAATAGTTTTACCGTATCTTATAAAGATGTTATCCAGAAAAAAAGATAAGGCTCTACAAACATCAATACAAGTCCACAAATTATACTTATCAATGGGGGCGTTAGTAAAGAAAGCCCTGAAATTATGACAAGCTAGAAAAGTTGTACCTCTTCTAGCAAATGTCTTCTGAATAAGCTGAAGCAATTTTTCTTTGATAAGATTTTGTGGTAGTGTAGTATACAGTAAAGAACAGTCGTAGGTGCTTAGAGAAGAGGCATGAAAATGCTTACATCATCGATTGTCAAGAACTTCTCCAAAGTTCTTGATAGACCAAAACAGATTGATTCCTGAGTTCTCGAAGGCCTTTCCGCATAAAGTCTCCATAAAGGTCACATGGTCGGAAACAATGTCCGTCTCCAGCAGAGGTGTAGTCAGATAAGCAGAAGTGCTCGCCAGCATTCAAAGTATTGATATAATGTAGTCGTCAGACTATAATTATATTGTTAGAATCTTTGTCTGCTGGAACTAGAGCAAATTTAGTATGTAAATTCTGAATACCCTTCTTAAAGGGACACTGTCCGTAAGTAAGCAGATATTGAGCATAACCAAATAACCGTCTGACTTTTATTCAGTGAAATGTATACATGAAAACATGAGGATAGACCCTAAGAGGTCTTTAGTAATACATTCGTGAGTTTGAAAAAAAGGAAGCTTTAATTATTATTTGTAAATAAAGTGGGACCCACAATATTTACCTTTTCTACGATCACGTGACTTTCATTAGCGCATTAGGTTTTCACCATAGTATGTATTGAGTAATATGTATAGCCCGCTTAGCTCAGTCGGGAGCGGTGGACAACTTCACGCTCACGCTCATTATTATTACCGCGAGTGTATTTTTAGTTCGGGCTTCGAGTTCAAATGCCCAAAGCGGTTTTTCTTTTTTTTGTACCGCGATTGAATTCCGTCAAACAATCTTGCTTTTAATTAGTAAATATTCAATAATGTTTAGTGTGTAATGTTTGCGAACATAATAAGTGTGTGTTTTATAAGCTAAAAGTTACAGACATTGTCCCTTTAAAGGCATTTGCTGTAGTTTTCCATGCGCAGTTTATTTGGGCGACTTCTTTTCTAAAACTATTGAATGGATTTTCCTACAAATTTACATGAATGCTGCTTTTGATGTCTAGTTGTATTGTTTGTCTTTTTCTTTTTTTTTTAAATTTATTTTTGAATTTGTTGTTTATTTTTACTTTTTTATTTAATTTTCTTTCTTTTTTGATTTTTTTAATTGTCTTTATTTAAATAAAGGCCTATTATTAGATAAATAAAATAGGAAAAATATAGCACTTTGTAAAAATTCCAACAAAATTAAAAAAATTAAGCGTAATGGTACGGTTCCAAAAACCAATATTAAATCTCAATATGCATGGTGACCTATAAATTTAATTGCATATATTGTCTAAATATATGTTCAAATAAGTGCCTAGGAAGTTTGAAAAGGAAATTGTATCATTATGGGCTAATTTGTGCATAAATTGTGGTAATGGTCTAAACAGATTTTGTAAAACAATATAGGTTTTACATAAAGATGAGCTTTAAATGTTATTTTAACTAAATGTTCTTTACTTTCATACAATTAGAATTGTGACCAATGAATAAATGATTAGACTTCAAAAATGTCTTATTTAGCTATTTCATGGACTTGTTCAACTTTTTGGACAGATTGACATGACGGTGGCATTACATTTTTTTTTTTAAATTTTAACAATCATGGTGACCTACCATTATTTTTGCCTTTTCTGTCTATATATATAACAGACTTACCGTACAAAAAGTTTAAAGAAAATCTGTTATGTAGAAAAAACTATAGAAAATGTATTTAAGGTGTCGTAAATTGTAAGTAGAAGGCCGTGGAAGCAGCGATGGAATTGATTCGTAAAATAAAATACATAATTCAGCAATTTCTAAATTAGTTTTCATCCAAGCCGTAAGTGCATGTTTATCTGCTTTTTCTCGCTTACACCACTTTGTATAGAAATCCGTTAAAGAACCCGCAATTTCATTGCGAAAGGCATTAAAATCAATATCAGATGGAAGGCGATACTTAGGCCCTTTGGCAATTAAATGCCAATCCTCTTATCCTCAATTACATCAAGATTTCCAGTAGGAATGTGACCGGCAGGTTCGTAACAAAATTTAGAATTTCTCAATCAGTAGGAGTAGATGTCTCGATCTTAAGATCAGAAACGATCACATTATCATTGAAAATAAGATTTCTAGTAGATTTCTTATACTTGTAACAAATATATTCTTGAAATACTTTGGAATTTTGTCAGTCACCCGCATATCATTAAAAATACCGGCTAAATTAATGAAATCGATGCCTTTATCAACATAAGTTATCTTCAAAAAATGCCTTTGATGGTCAGATGGAGCATCTATATGCGGACGCAAAATATGTTGCGTGTAACTTTGAATAATAGATGCAACCTCATATAATGGATTAGTACGGACATAAATGGCATCCGCTTATTCGTGAAGTTTCTGTAAGCAAGAAAAATACAGACTGACTACTTTGCTAAGGAGGGCGTGTCTACCCGAATTTTTTTATAAATAGAATAAAAGTCTGCAACAGTAAAGATTTTCTTAAATTTACGTTTAAGATTATGGTTCTTCCGGAGTCCATGTGACCGTCGTTTACGTTTACGAATAGACAATATGCTAAAAGGATCTATATCTGGGTTATTGGAAATGTTTCCTTCTTGATAAATGTTATCGTTTAACCCCAATGGATAAGGAGTTTGTAAATGCTTTATCCATTTGAGTTCAGCAATATATCTAGCTTGTATCTTGTAACCTTTGGTAGCAGTATTATCACAGTCAATATATTCCACGGGCTGAAAGCTAACATCATCTATGGAATGCCCCGAATCCCTAAAGTGTGTATAAAGAAAGTTTTTAAATCGTTTCGACTGACGCATTTTATATAAATGTTGACGAGAACGAACTTTCATGGATCGACCAGTTTGGCCTACATATTGTATTTCACATTTAGGATGATTTCAGGTCAAAACATAAACGATATTACTTGATGATCAGTTAATGTCTGAAGGTATACTGACACTAAGCTCTCTACCATTGGTAGTGGACTTAATAGTGGACTTTTGCGACAAGCATTTACATGCACTACACCTTTTCGAGTTGCACTTAAGGATAGAGGGATAGAACGTACGTCTACTGTTTAAACTTTTAACATTAACTGGTGGTCTAACTTTATATCGATTAAGTACAGACGTTTTAAGTGGTGTTAATTTAACAGAAGCAGTATTTCTGAATATAGAATTAGTGCCAGGAATATGAACGGTAGATGCCGAATGAAGATTAATTCGTGATAAATTGATCGATAATTTACGTGTCAAAATATTAGAAGTTCCCTGGTGAAGATAAACAGTAAACACAGAGTGAAGTTTAAGAGGAGAAAGAATGACTTTTGGTGTTCTTAATATACGACTCATGTTTTTATAAGATGTAAACTGTTTAAAATACAGCGCAAAACCACGCTAAAACAACGTCGAACGTCGCCATCTCTATAGGATGGGTGAAAATAACAACATTGATCACATGCACGGGGAGATGTTTTACCACCGCCACACTGCACAAGTGACACAGTTGTAAATGCAAAAATGAGATATAGGGTCCTATAGAAACCACAGCGTCAGAACGCAATGGCATCGTAGGTCCGCACTGTACTGCAAACAAGGACTTGAAAATACAATGAAAGAGACAAAAAGCAACAGAAAGGGTGGTGAAGACAGGTTTACCGACTTGGAACGGTTAGTAGGCAATAAGACCTACTGGTTAGCTTGAATCGATTTTATATGCGCACAATCCTCGCTATTATCCTGTCTTCAGCGCCAAATAGACAAGACAGTGTAAACAAAACTACATCCCATCAAAAGGAATTCTCTAACAATAAAGTCCACATCCAGAGAAACTAACTAAAGAAACACATACAAAAATAAAAATAAACATCTCAGGATGTATCCAGAATCGTACTGAACAACCATAGTAGTTGCAGCTAAAGAGAAACCCAATTTAGGGTACGACCAGAAAACTCGAGGGACGAACGCTCATGCACTTACCTCCCTTAACCCGCTACATAGATATAATGGACAGTTTTCTCTTTGAATGAAGACCATTCCATTTATGTGACAAAGGAGTTACTCGCAGGCTGATCAGGGTTTACAATGGACGCAATGGCTATTATAGTCATGCTTAGCGGGTGAAGGGTTAAGCATGTCATATATCTCTAAAATCTGTCTCAATAAGAATTATCATGAGCCTCGAGGATGATTGAAATGTGTTCGTGTAAATGTGAACTGAGCGAATGAAATATATTGTATCGTATTGTATTGTATTGTATTGTATTGTATTTATTGTGAGGTATTGTATTGTATTGCATTGTATTGTATTGTATTGTATTTTGTAATGTATTGTATTGTATTGTATTTTGTATTGTATTGTATTGTATTGCTTTGTATTGTTAGAACGATAAGGCATATCAATTATATAACCGGGAAAGTATTTAGATTTTTGAGCAGACGTTGTTACTTGTGCGGTATGGTTATTATGTTGGATAATGAACATGTACGATATCACGGACGTTTTATATGAATAAGTGAATAACTGGAAAATTATACTAACAATAAGAGAAAGAAAATCAAATGCTTCATCCAGCTCATTTAATAGATTAATAGTGTAATATAGCAACGTTTAAAAATCGCACTACTTGTTTACTATTCACATACTCTGCCAACATCAAACTAATTTATATTCGCGGACATCAATATGCGGTACCCATTTAGACATGTGTTAACTTATATACCAGTGACATACTGTAGACATATTGTATATGTTTTGAGATCGCAAAAATAAGGGAAATGCATACGACAGCTATGTGGATAATAAAAGGCGGGCCTTCAAACCTTCCTGTAATCAATTATATTATACTGCTTCTGTCAATTTGTAGATGAAATATATATTCAAAATATGTGTAGTGACAACTTTAATAGCGGGGGCCAAAGTATCTGGGGCCAATTATGGCCCCTTATTATACCTAGTACTTTGACAGTGTTATGCTAAAGCAATCTAAACACAATTTAGAACAAGTAAGTAAATGTGTATAGTATGCTTTTAAAGAATGAGTTTATTTGTACACAAATGCCGAAAATTGATGAACTTAAAATATTTGTGGTCTGTTTTGCCAGAAACTTAGACATTTATATTAACACTAATGATATTGAATTAATTGGAATGTATGCCGCGGTTTTATAATTGTCGCTACATAACAAATGTTGTTAATATAAAACCGTCATATCTGCTTCCTCTATTAAATTGTCTTGGAACTCATGTATCGTATATTTAATGACTCTGATATTAATCACCATACCATGAAAGGGAGAGACGTTATGTCTAGGAGCTAACTTAGAAAAGTATTATGAGCACGAAATATAAAGGTATAGGAGGGCCTATCGTAGTTTCAGAAACAAAATGTTCTAATTCAAAACCTAGGTCGAATAGAGATTAATACGAGCATTAATGAAATGAAGTATTATTTTGTTTAAGTTTCGAAAGTGTGTTTCCGTCTGACATGATAGCGTTTGTTTACCAAAGGTAATTTGGAAAATTGCACTATGTGAGCTTCCCAAGAATTTTATGAATCATATATTTCTCTGTTAGGTTGTGTTTTCGTTCGATATGGAATTACAGTTTATACACGAAGTGTTGGTATCCCTATGGGCAAAAACTGTACATCACTTGAAGCAGATTGTTCTGTGTTATGTAACAGCCACATTTCCCGTTCCTGTTTGGCTTTTATTTCAGGAATTTATATTCACATAACAACTGATGACAGCCTTTATTTGCAATGCTATGAGTTTTTCACTAGATACTTAGACAGATGACCTTGTTTACCTACTTGTATGTGCATTGACTATGAAATAGATGTCATGCTGAGTATTTCACTAGATACTTAGACAGATGTCATCGAAGCCTTCAATAACACCTCACTGTATCTGAATGACATCTTGAAAATTGACAACCCTTAATTTCTACCATTAGGTCTATTCCCTTCGGAACCTTTGTATGCTAATATATCCTCAATCTATAATTGGTACTTTTGAAGAGAAATTGCCCGATGCGTTTATTTATAATATTTAAAGTACCAATGATGAAATAGCACAGTTTGAATCTGTTCAGTCACGGTGATTTGCTCTGTTATATTCTGTTTACGGTCTGAAAAAGTTGGAAAAAACCATCAAATATGGGTTTTATACTTGGAACAAATTATACGAGTTTCAGAGTGTGTTTTTTTAATTCGGACAGGTCAAAACGCAATTATGAAACAAATCTGACCAAACTTCACATGCAGAAAACTTAGATCAATAGAGTTTGAAGAAACTAGTTCAAAATCCAAAAGTGCAACCCTGACTAAACATTAAGAACACAACTTTTTTGTATAGATATTTCCATGTTTTTAAGATAAGGTTTAGTGCATACGAGCCGGAACGGACTGAACATTTACAATCTCATATGATTTAAGCCGACAATGGTGTACCTTTTTTTTAACATTCGTGAGAATGGACGACTTCATCGTATTCGGATGGACCTGTCACATATAAAACCCGAAATGTTCATACTATCCACAGACTATCGCTGTAAATCGCAGTTAGCTGATCATACAATAAACCTCCAAATATATTGTATATTTTTTATATGTGTTGATGAAATTCATTTTAAGGGAGTTGTATGTAAACATCATGAATTAAGCGTCATACAACAAATCACAGGTTTTAAAACTGTCATATATGCACTCAGCCTCTGTTTGTGGAACCCGCTCGCGGAGTGCTCGACTCTGCGGTCATTGTTGCGTTCGGTGTAAGTTCGTCTGATCGTGCGTCTGTCTGTGCGTGTGCCCGAATTACGTCAGAATTAAGGTGCGCGTTCTACTTATCTTGACTTATAAGTTTTGGATATTGTCCAAACTGCATCAGTATGTTTCGCTTATCCAACTCGCATGGTAAACCAGTTGTGTCGTCGCTGTGGCTTACCTTTTTCTAAATATAGGTCAAGTCCGATTGTGGATACATATATCCTCTATACAAATAAAGTAGTTTTCTTACCTCAATCATCTTCGCTCGCTCACTTTCAATAGAAAATATTGGTAATGGAACGTTAGAAAACCGTAAATTCAACCCTAGACCCTAAACCGTACATGTCGCGTTCTAGTTTCGACGGAGTGGTACAGTGTATGATCCTCTACAGAATTTGATCGTATGCTGGCATCGGTGGTCAAAAGTTCGCCATTTATATTCAGTGCTGATTGGGAATGTCGAGATTTCATGATTGAAATTCGAACTTAAGGCTGGGAATATCACGATTTGACAACCGCGAACAAATCTGATTTCATGAATATTTACATGTGCTTATTTGTTGATTTGTAATTGTTATGTGAAAACCTAGAAATGCAAATGTGTGTAACAGTAGATACAAAAATCGAACAGGAAAAGTAGCATTCAAGGACGACAGTTAACCACAAACACACAAAGAAACAAAGAACAACTATACATAAAGATGAATAAAAGGCAAGATAAGACATCACAAACACATACGGGTTGATAACAGGGCTATGTCCTTGAAACGGTCAGTGGCAAAAAAGGCCGGTGGATTATCGTAATTCATGTTGTATGTCATAATATATGTCAATAAATCGGGCAGTTGTTGTTAACATTGTATTATAATAAAGCTGAAATATACATTCTTGTTTTTTAGAGTAAACTGATTTTGCATTATATAATAATTATGGACTTGTAAATAAGTTTATCAAAAAAAGTGATATCAAAAAGGTTGATATTGAGAAAAGAGCTGTTAAGTGTATATCTTTAACTTAGAAATGTTCCAAGAAACTGAGTTGGTATGAAAGTTGTATCATTGGCTTGGACATATTTAACTGAGAAAATGTGTCGTAGTTTTGAAATCGGTCTAGTGTTTTAGAAGTTATGGTGAGTTAAAAATATCAGCTTCACAATATTGAACCTATTACACATCAGCTTCACCATACAGAGCCTATCACATATCACATTCGCTCTACTGAACCTATCACATATCAGCTTCACCATATTGAACCTATCACATATCAGCTTCACCATACTGAACCTATCACATATCAGCTTCACCATACTGAACCTATTACATATCAGCTTCACCATACTGAACCTATCACATATCAGCTTCACCATACTGAACCGATCACATATCAGCTTCACCATACTGAACCTATTACACATCAGCTTCACCAAACTGAACCTATTTCATATCAGCTTCACCATACTGAACCTATCACATATCAGCTTCACCATACTGAACCTATCACATATCAGCTTCACAATACTGAACCTATCACATATCAGCTTCACCATACTAAACCTATCACATATCAGTTTCACAATACTGAACCTATCACATATCAGCTTCACCATACTGAACCTATTACATATCAGCTTCACCATACTGAACCTATTACATATCAGCTTCACCATACTGAACCTGTCACATATCAGCTTCACCATACGGAACCTATCACATATCAGCTTCACCATACTGAACCGATCACATATCAGCTTCACCATACTGAACCTATTACATATCAGCTTCACCATACAGAGCCTATCACATATCATCTTCGCTCTACTGAACCTATCACATATCAGCTTTACCATACTTAACCTATCACATATCAACTTCACCATACTGCACCTAATACATATCAGATATCAGCTTCACCATACTCAACCTATCACATATCAACTTCACCATACTGAACCTATCACATATCAGTTTCACAATACTGAACCGGTCACATATCCGCTTCATCATACTGAACCTATCACATATCAGCTTCACCATACTGAACCGATCACATATCGGCTTCACCATACTGAACCTATTACATATCAGCTTCACCATACAGAGCCTATCACATATCATCTTCGCTCTACTGAACCTATCACATATCAGCTTCACCATACTGAACCTATCACATATCAACTTCACCATACTGCACCTATTACATATCAGATATCAGCTTCACCATACTGAACCTATCACATATCAAATTCACCATACTGAACCTATCACATATCAGCTTCACCATACGGAACCTATTACATATCAGCTTCACCATACTGAACCTATCACATATCAACTTCACCATACTGAACCTATCACATATCATCTTTACCATATTGAACCTATCACATATCAGCTTCACCATACTCAACCGATCAAATATCAGCTTAACCATACTGAACCTATCGCATATCAGCTTCACCATACTGAACCTATCACATATCAGCTTCGCCATACTGAACGTATCACATATCAGCTTCGCCATACTGAACCTATCACATATCAGTTTCACAATACTGAACCTATCACATATCAGTTTCACAATACTGAACCGGTCACATATCAGCTTCACCATACTGAACCTATCACATATCAGCTTCACCATACTGAACCGATCACATATCGGCTTCACCATACTGAACCTATTACATATCAGCTTCACCATACAGAGCCTATCACATATCCTCTTCGCTCTACTGAACCTATCACATATCAGCCTCACCATACTGAACCTATCACATATCAGCCTCACCATACTGAACCTATCACATATCAGCTTCACCATACTGAACCTATTACATATCATTGTCACCATACTGAACCTATCACATATCAGCTTCACCATACTGAACCTATTACATATCAGTTTCACCATATGGAACCTATTACATATCATTGTCACCATACTGAACCTATCACATATCATTGTCACCATACTGAACCTATCACATATCAGCTTCATACTGAACCTAATACATATCAGCTTCACCATACTGAACCTATGGATTATAAGACATAAATTAAAACGAACATTTGTTGTTTTGTCGTCAATAACAGATTGTATGTTGGTTTCGCGTGTTAAAGCGACTGGCAAAATGCAATAAAAGTCGATATGTGAGCTATGCGATAAATAGAATATAACATTCGTTCTTCTTCGTTATTGAATTTACTAAACTTGTTAGAAAAAATGATATAATGCTCGGCAAGTACCTCGCATTATATCATTTTGCCAACTCGTTTAATAAATTAAACAATAAATGAGTACTCATGTAAGATCCTCTATTTAAATTTCCTCGATGTGATCTAACCCTTTTATTTTCACATATGCTTCGCAATCGTAAAAATATTAAGTTTGTTCTCGATGAAATAAAATCCGTTTTTCACTCCAAAATAACATACGAGTAGATCATCTATATATCACAAAGTCTGTGTATAAATAGTTAGACATATGCTAGTTAATGTTTATTTCCATATTCTCTATAGCATTCCATTGTATTTACAAAGGCATTTTTCCTAACAAAGGTATATACTGAGTTTACTGCTAAGTATTAAGAATTACTGGTGGCGAATTATGTTATTATGAGTATTAAATGTGCATATTCGACAATGGCGTTGGCTTTCACAAAGCTAATTAAAATTGCCGCTTATGATATGAAAAGATGAAACGGAAGCTGTACAGGCAAGGAGAACAAATCAGATATCCATTAAATTCAAAGCCAGATATAAGGAACCCCCTGAAGGCGTTTCCTCGTATTATAGATTATTAACATCACGCACATGTATTCTAGAAGGGCAGCAGAGTTTACGGAATGGCGAGTTGTCTATAATCCATTTAGACGATACATCCTTCATTTTGATCCAGTATTAATCAAACTTGTCCAGATTGTTGACATAACAAAAGAGTCGGAAAAATTCAAAATCCAAATAGATAGAATAAGTAACACTGATGGTTCTTGATTTACTATGGTCCTTGATTTAGTTATACTGTGTATTTTCCTTGTATATACTGCATATTTTCCTTTTAAGACAATAGGATATTCATGTCTAATCGTCACCAAACTTGGTTTAAAATAGATTGAAAGAGAATTTATACATTTCGCACGCCGCGAGTGTGCTCTATTTGAGCATTTGTTAAGCGTCTGTATCCAAAGAAACATGTCTATAAAACGAAGCAAACGCTTGCTTAAACGGATATTTGCACTATCCCACTATTCTCAAATAGCTCTGAATCGCTCTTCTGGTGACTTTGCTCATTATAGATTCTTGCTACTGTAACTGAACTAAGTGAGATAAAATAGATCTGGTATGTTCCGACAGGAAGACTTGTCACCATTTTCCCTTTAAAAATCAAACTGTTTAACTGTAACTCCGGGCAAATTTACTTAAAAGTCACAGTTCAAACAAATTCTTAGAGGTTAAGTCGTTTAAGCAATGTTAACGGACGACTGAAAGACGCGGTCACAACAACGCACTTTGAGAGTTCGTCTCTGGCAAAGGGGCCGTGGCCGAGTGTTTAGAATCTCTGACTTGAAATAACCTGTTCCTGACCAATATGGGATCGAGCCCTCATGGGACAAGGAATCCTTATGTGAGGAGGCTATCCAGATGACTTGTGGAACATGACATGCTTAGTATTACTCATTTATTTGCTGATGATAGTTCGTTAGCAATTTCCACATCAAATATAGATGACATGGAAGGTATTTTAAACCACGACTTACACATGATTACTGAATGGTCAAACCAATGGCTTGTCCAATATAATCCCAATAAAACAGAAGCAATGTTCTTTTCTTTATCTGAAGATGATCGTCGCCCAGTTCTACACCTTTATGATACCCAGTTGACATTTGTTGAACACCATAAACATCTAGGTTTAACGCTTAGTCATAATGGAAAACATCAAAGGTATTAGGATTAATGCGAATGCTTAAATATAAAGTATCTCGAAGAACACTTAATCAGATTTATTTATCCCATATGCGTCCAATCTTTGAGTGTGCTTCCATTACATGGGACGGTTGAACCTTATACGAAAAAGATACATTGGAAAAATTACAACATGAAGCAGCCCGCATAGTAACTGGACTAACTCGTCCTATATCCATACATCATTTATTAGCTGAAATAGGATAGATTTCCCTTTCCGATAGGAGAAAACTGCAAAAGCTTATTACAGTATACAAAGTTAAATATGGAACAACTCCAAACTATATTTTAAATTTGTTCCCACAATTGGTAGGACAAGTGAGCCCTTACAACCTTCGAAATAGTGATAATTATGCCACTACTGTTCGTAGAACTGAAATATTCAATAACTCGTTTGTACCTTCATCTCTTAATCTCTGGAACAACATACCAACAGGTAAACGCAATTCAGAATACATATCGATGTTCAAACGGAAACGTTTAAGTTCCGTTTTTCCCAGCTCAAAAGTTCCAACACACTACATGCCAGAATACGAAATTATAGCAGTAACCTTAACAATGATCTTTATTTAAATCATTTACGAGAATCATACAATTTTGATTGTGGTTCTGCAGTAGAAAACGCAGAACACTTTTTTTTTCAACTGTAACTTATTTTGTACATAACGGCTTCGTTTGTTTCAGTCAACTCGTACATTTCACCCATTAAATTTAAATACAATACTTTTTGGTCGCGAACACTTGACGATAATCAAATTCTCTTCGAAGCAGTGCAAATACATAAGAGAAACACATAGGTTTGCCTAGATTTAGATTTACTTTTGCAACTCATGCTGATTGACTCTCTTCTTTCGAACTTGTCACAATCTCTATACTTCTTTCCCTTTTTCTTCACTAGTTTCTAGTTTTTCTTTCTCACTACCTTTTTTCTAATCATGATAGTATGTGCAAGTTATGTATATTTACCTATGTAATTGTCTAACTTTGTGTGTATACTATTTCGTCGGGAAGGGCATTAACTAATGTTGTAATAACTTGTAGCCCGACCCTTTTGCGTTTATATATTGGCAATAAAATATGTTTAAATCACTTGTGGAACGTCGTTGGTTCTATCCAGGTGTCCGTCTCTTAACGCAAATTACTCGGTAGAAGAGTACCTAGGGTCTTCCTCCACCATATGAAGCTTGAAAGTCGCCATATGATATTAGCCGTGGTTGCAACTATACAATTCAATTCAATTCAAGTCTCTGGCAGGTGAGCTATATAAGGTTAGAAAAAATGTGAAAGAATTATTTTATCAAAATTCCACAACTAATAAAAGCAATATGACCTATAGCACAATTACAAAGAAATATAATGGAAGTGGAAATCTGGGAAAGAATTATGACATAATATCAAGAAATAAACATCATATTTTCAATGCGGCCTTCTGTACATAAATTAACAAACATTTAGCGATTATTAACAAATACACTAACAATAAAAGTTAACTTTTAATCTTCGACAAACACTCAATTATGTTTGAATATAGAAGAAATCGTAATAGTCTTACATAATGTACATATATATCCAAGCAAATAATAAATAAATATTGACTTTAGTATCATTCATATCAATGTGCATTTTCCAACAAACATTTTTTATAATTATATTGAAATGACTGGATAGTAGGAAGAGAACGTATGTCGACCGGTATGTTGTTCCAAAGGTGTCGACCAAAGTGGCTAAATGTGTCTTTCATGTATTTAGTTTGCGATTTTGTGAAACAAGATCAATTCGTGTAGCTGATCGCAGATTATACCTAGTATTACATGAGAATGTCAAAAGATGTGATATTTAATTAGGAGCTAGGTTGTTTATTGACTTATATATCAACAAACCTTTATGGTAATGACATATGTTATGAAAAGAAAGCCACTGAGATTCAATGAACATATCCTTAGAATTAGTTCGAAACGGATTGTTTAATATTATTTTAGCTGCTCTTTTCTGAATTTCATGTATTTTATCTTCTATTGTTTTGCCTTTACCCGGCACAGTATAGCAATAATCTAATGTAGACATGGTGTAGGCATTATAAAACATAATTGTCATATCATATGTTAAATAGTAAGATATACTTTTCAATCAGGAAATTTTAGAATTGAGTTTGGAACACATTTTGACTATTTGTACATTCAAAAAAAAAAAGAGTATGATAATGGACCTTTGGAAACGGCCGAGCACGACACATACAAAATATTGCAGTCTCGGTTTGATTGAGACTGTTCATGAGCGGTAGTGAAATATGCTAGCTACCGCTCACTTCCTCTAGCCCCGGGTTGAGCAGAACTCAATATTCATAAATCAATAATAAACAATTTTAACCATCCCGAAGATGGCATGCATACGGCGGTGGACATGGAGTTACTTGCTTCCCCATGTCGTACGGCGTATGGTCCCAGTATCTAATAAAATGAAATGCCCCGAAGAGCGAAATAAACATAATGGAATTTAGTTGGGAGCAGAGGTTATGAAGCCTGCGAATCACAAGTGACAGCCAAAAGACTAAATTAAAAAGCAGACAACATATCCTATAAGTTATTAAACAATACCCAGAGCCTTTTATCGGCCGGAGTAGTGGAACTACCGAAACAAAATTTAAGTAAGAAAACAAAAGAAATTGAAAATGTACCACCGATAACTAAATATAAGTATCGGGCTCAGCGATCTCCAAAGATCGAATGAATAACAGTACTGATTGCAACCAAGAAAAAGTTCTGTCAACATAAACTCCCAGGACCATTTGAACTGCGATATATTTTCTATACATAAACTATCAACAACAGTTAATTTCAATATATCCTTGTGAGCTTGTGATTTGTTCCTGTGACCATGCATTTAGTTTTCGCTGGATGTAATGACATATTATTCAAAATACACCACTTATTTATAATATTTAAACGATCTTGAAGTCTATTTTGTACATCAAAAATGTTATAATCAGATTCGTGTACTGTAGTATTATCTGCATAAATATCTGTATTTCCAGAGGTAGTTGCGAATGCAATGTCATTATTGTACAATATAAATAGCAACGGACCTAGTATTGGACGATAATTACATGGGTCCTCTTTATTTCCATTTTTGTGTATAGGAATCACAAATGCCTCCTTAAAAATATCAGGGAACACTCCAGTTTGTATGCTGCTAGTTATGATTGAAGCTATGGAGGATGTTCTGTAAAATTCTAGGACCAATACCGTCTATACCTGTTGATTTGTTACTATCAAGTTTATCAATCAACTTTCTAACTTCAAAAGGTGATATGAGTTTTACATTAAATGAAGTATATTTCAATTTAATATCAAGTTGTTGTCGTAATTCAGAGAAATCTCCTTTTACCAACTTTGTATTTTTAACAATGTTTGAAATATTTATAAAATGCTCATTTAATAAATCAATAATATTTAATTGTCCTTGAATGAAATGATCATTTTTGATTAGCCTATCAGGTATTGAAATACCTCCATTGTTTTCTTTTCCTGTTTTGGAAATGTTTTTTAAGCTTGTCCACATATACTTTGGACTAGTAGTATAGATACTGGGGGTACCAAGACAGTTTCCTCCCTTGCGGTGGACTATCAGTAAGCAGTTACAAAGCTGTCTTTAGTTACCCAGTAGCAAACGCCAACGGCGGAGATATACTAGCTACCAAACCCTCACAACGTTATAAACTTTCTGATTGCCCATACTGAACCTTTCTGATTGCCCAAGTATCTATACTACTCACCACTCTTATTGTGTTTTATATAATTTAATTAATAACATTTATTAAGCAAAGTCAGACGGATCCGGACAGTAGTCTTCATCATCACTGTACATATCATTTTTTTCCATGGAGTATTTTATTTTTTTACACTTTGCTATTTAAATTTGTATTTCAGTTCAAGAAGCTCTTCTCTGTTTCTATCCAGCTCACATTCATAATTATCCATTTCAACCAGCAATAGTCTTCGCGTATTAATTTAGTGTTCATAAAATCATCACGAACTACCTGTTATTCTACTTGGAGCTGATTGTCTCTCATCCATTCTTTTTTATATTTATTTTTTAAATTGTTAAGTTTTCTGCAAACCTTTTCTAACTTTTCTTATTCCATTATATATAATAATACCATATATAATTATTTTTAACCCTTATTTAATATTTTCAATATCCTTGAATGCTACCCAACAATTACAATTAACATCCATCATGCTCTATCATAGTATATTTTACTTGTATGCTAATGTGTCTTGTCCATTATCTAGTATGAACCTTTTATAATAATAAGCTGACAAACTTTTCTTATTTATTTCATAACTGTTTAGGTTATGTTCTTTTGATCTGATTACTTTCATTTTTTGGTGGGCTCCCATCGCTGTGAATAAAATGTTTTTATAATCATCGTGTGTTATTTGTTTTTTAAGAACACACTTCTTAATGTCCGTACATGCCTTTGTACCAGTCCCATTATCTAATATGTATGAATATAGTTTACTCAGCAACCCAACACATTCAACAATGGGTATTACACAAGTTTCATCTTTCATCTTGCCAATAACCATTTTATTATCATTAAAATGAAACTTACTTTTTGGTTCATAATCGCAATTATCAAAAAGTTCTTTATCCTTGTAAAAGTCTGCATACATATCTTTTGTTTTTATTTCATAACACAAGGAATCGGTATCAGTAAATAATAATTTAGCTTTTTTATCATATTTATTTTTGATATAGTTGTAATGGAAATTATACATCAAATATATTGACAAGTCTAAAATACAGATGCCAACATAACAAGGACGATTTAAAACTAATCGTTCTTTTATTCTGTTTATAGCAAATAATTTTTTATTGAACATTTTACAAGAAAGAATTGAAGGTCTTGCTGCATATTTTAGGAGAACCTCCTCGTCATGAGTTAATTGAACATCAATTATTTTTCTCAAATTTTCCATAGTTTTACCAAAAACTGAATTGTTCATCCTCATTGACCAGTGTTCAGCTAAAACGTTTTGAAACTAACATGAACCAGATGCAGATTATGATGATGCTAAAAAAATATGGAAAACATTCAAGATTAAAAATATGGGAAAATATCATGATCTGTATCTTAAGAAATATAAAAATATCGGACCGGGAAAGCAGCATTCAAGGACGACAGTCAACCACAAAACACAAAAACAAACACACAAACAGACAAATGAGAAGGCAAAAGTAATAAAAAATGCAATCGACATCACAAACACAAAAGGGTTGACATTAGGGCTAACGCCTTTGAACGGTCAGTGGCAACAAAGGCCACTGGGGGTTTAAACCGGTTCTAGGGTGCACCAAACCTCTGTCGGGGATTTAGCGCAATTTCATGTTATTATCATGTGACGTTATTGACGCGAGTTGATGCGTGGCGTCGTTTGACGTCACTTCCGATGTTTTTTGATAGAGACGTGGATAGTTGAGAATTAGATATAGAAACGCACAGATGTCGTTACTCTTTCATCTAGTTAAAAAACCCGCACATTTTGGTGCAGTAACCAGGATGAAGATCGATAAACTACGCTCAATCAAAGATGGTCAACGAAGATTTATTGAAAATCAGTTAGAGAAAATTGAGCAGGCAAAAGAGAATTCATTGGTAGAATTTCACGCAATTCTTGAGTCAATCACCAGCAAAGTAGATACACTGAATTCGTTAAATGAGAAGATATTAGAACAAACTGAAGTTAGTGAAATCGAGGAGGAAATAGTAAGCAGTGAAGAATATACTTTGACACTTGAAATAAAAGTCAGAAAACTACGAGCTTAAATCGATAATTGAGAGAAAACAGCAGTTACAGAACATCCATTGGTTCTTCCCAGACATCACGAGTCTTCATCTTCTGCATAAAATGGCGGATTTCAAACTCAGTTCAGTGTAACTAATACAAAGAGTATTTTGTCTTCAAATTCGTCGCCATTTCACAGACTGCCGAAGTTATCACTTCCGGTATTTGATGGTAATATCCTACAGTGGCAATCATTCTGGGACTCTTTCAATTATTCTGTACATACTAATCAAAGTTTGACCGACGTGCAGAAATTCAATTATCTCAGATCACAAGTGGAAAGCGATGCAGCCAGAACTATTGAGGGATTTGCACTAACAAACGCAAATTATACCAAGGCCGTAGACCTCCTTCACGAACGTTTTGGCCAGGTTCATAAGATAACACACGCATATATGCAGGCGTTGCTACAACTTCCGTCTCCAGGCAACAGTCTACAGAGTCTGAGAAACTACCACGACAAGATGGAAATTACATACGAGGACTCGAATCACTCGGTCAGTACCAAGAATCCTATGGAACGCTTCTTGTACCTGTTATTTTCGATAAACTGCCCTCTGAAGTACGGAAAAACTTAGCGCGGCGACATAAGGGAAATAACATTCAGCTACAGGAACTACGTAAAGCAATCTCCGAGGTAATAAGCGTCATGGAAGCCGGTCAGATCAGCAGTTTGAACGACTATGGAACGCCAACTATGTCTCTTCTAACGAGTTCCGGTTCCCGAAATCGTAAACAGCAGAAGAAAGAAACCAACACACAGGTAGAACAGCGTAACAGAACTAGTTCCAAGGTATGTGTATTTTGCTGTAGTAATCTTTTGGTCAACTGACTGTAGTACAATGAAAGACTATGCATCTAGAATTGCAGTCGTAAAAAACAAAAGTCTGTGTTTCAATTGTTTGGGATTGCACCAAGTTTCAAAGTGTAAATCCAGAAACAGATGTCGAAATTGTCAGCAGAAACACCATTCAAGTATATGTCAGACGACTACGTCACAATCAGGTGAAAACAGCAGAAGTTCAAATACAGGTAATGTACACAGAGAGGTAAACACCGCAATACTACATACCTGTAACGTGAAAGATAGCTCCAGTCCTGCTGCAGTATTAAATTCTACATCTGTACAGCATACTTCTCGTGTGTTGTTGAAAACAGGTATAGCACCAGTTAGTACCGGGAATTGTTCAGTGGTCACTAATATCCTGTTCGATGAAGGATCACAAAGGTCGTTTATTACGTCAAGTCTAGAAGAAAAATTACATATAACACGAACAGAGACAGATACCATTCATTTGGCCTCGTTCGGAAGTGAGAAAAATAAAATTCGTCACCTGGAAACATCGACTATTTCATTTGTTACCACGTCCGGTAAAAGAAATCCAATAAATGTGCTTATAGTTCCAGTGATAGCTGTTCCTCTACAGAATTACAGCCGTAGTAATACCAACTTACCGTACCTAAAAGGACTCCGATTAGCACATCCGGTGATGATTTAACGTTTGAAGTTCAGCTCTTGGTTGGTGCAGATAGTTACTGGTAAATCGTCGAAGACACTGTTATCCGTGGTGAAGGACCTACCGCAGTTAAGTCAAAGATTGGCTATCTCCTTTCCGGTCCGGTTCGAGCAGCAGCAGATGGTCATGGTACCGACTTCGCCTTGAACGTTATAACTTCACTTCCACAGGATTTCGACCTTGAAAGATTTTGGAATCTTGAAAGCATGGGTATCCAGTATAGTGATATTCACAAAGAAGAGCAAAGTGATATGACAGACTATCAACAAACTTCAATCTCGTTTTCTGGTGAGAAATATGTTGCCAAGTTGCCATGGAAACCTGAACATCAACCACTTCCGGCAAATTACGAAACCGTTAAACGGCGCACCCAGAATTTAATTCGCAGACTTCGCCAGGAACCAGCTTCTTTGGAACAATATGGAAATATCATCGCAGAACAAGAACGTATAGGTTTCATAGAAGAGGTACCAGATCAAGACCAAACTAAAAATATAGTTCACTACATTCCACATCATGCAGTGAAAAAAGACTCATCTACTACCCCAATACGCATTGTGTTTGACTGTAGCTGCCGCATGTCACGAGATAACCCGAGTCTGAACGATTGCCTACAGCCAACACCTCCAGAATTGAACGATTTGACAGCCATTTTACTCAGAATTCGGTTTAGGAAGTTTGCAGTTGTAACAGACATTGAAAAGGCATTTCTTCACGTTGGTTTACACGAGAATGACCGCGATGTCACAAAGTTTTTGTGGTTGTCCAATCCGAGCGATCCAGACAGTTCCTTCAAAACCTACCGTTTCAAGTCCGTGCTTTGTGGCGCAGTATGCTCACCATTTATATTGAACGCTGCAATATTGAAACACCTAGAAATCAACAAAAGCAACTGGATCAGCGAGATGTTAAGAAATGATCTTTACGTCGACAATTTCTTATCTAGTTTTGATCACGAAACAGATACATTGCAATACTTCAATGATGCACGAGTCCTGATGTCATGTGCAGGATTCACACTTAAGGTCATGGACTTCAAACAGCCAAACTCTACGACAAGCAGCCATGCAGCTCAACATATATGACAAAGACAAAGTAACTAAATTACTCGGAATGAGATGGGAACCAGAATCGGATATACTCTCAAATGAAGACAAAACCATTGACACAACCCCAATCACGACGAAACGATACATCTTACGAAGTACATCACGTATTTACGACCCACTTGGTTTACTAAGTCCGATAACAGTGCGAGCCAAGATATTTCTTCAAGAAATATGGAAGAACAAGTTTGACTGGGATGTACCCCTACCGAGAGAATATCAACAGAAATGGAACGCCATAGCCACAGACTTAAACGATGCAATGAAAACACAGTTTCCTAGATGGTACTTAAGCAGTTATGGTGAAAACGAGGCTGCAGCAGACGACAAAGGTTGTCATCTACATATCTTTGTAGATGCCAGTATACAGGCATACGGGTCAACAGCGTACATCTGTGAAGGGAACCATTCAACGCTTATTATGGCAAAGAACCGTGTTGCACCACTGAACAGCTTACCTTGCCCAAACTTGAACTTATGGCAGCTGTTATAGGAGCCCGGATGTATCGTCACCTATGCGACACTTTAGGACTTCAGAAGACGTTTTTCTGATCAGACAGTCAAACTGTCTTACATTGGCTGACGTCAAACGATATAACAAATAGATTCGTAAAAAGACGTGTTGCTGAAATCAATGATTTAAATTCGAATGGGAAATGGAGATACTGCTCGACTCACGACTACCCCACAGACCTTCTCACTCGAGATATATCGGCGACGCAATATCATGAGAACAAACTATGGTTAGCAGGACCGACTTGGATTTCCAATGAACCTCAGTGGCCTTCATGGAACAACCCTGATAGTACCATACTCTCAGCTTTTACCGAAACGACAGAAGTCACGTCACGAAAAGACTCACTAGCCCATACATATATGACGAGCTATTTAGATGATGTAATCGATATCAACCAATTTAGTCACCTTCTTAAACTTGTGAGAGTTCCAGCCTTCGTAAAAAGGTTTATTTTCACCTGCCAAGCGGAAACCCAGTCTAGACGTACTGGGCCACTGACAATACAAGAGCTTGCTGATGCAGAAACGACATGGATATGACATTGTCAGCAGTCTTTATACGGGGAAGAAATCTTGAACTTACGTTCCAAACGATCACGACTACCACTCGTACGACAATTACGACTTTACCTTGATCAATCTGGGGATATCAGATGTGGAGGTCGCATACACAACGCACCATTAGAAGACAATACGAAGTTTCCCCTGCTTCTACCAGTCAAACATCCTCTTACACTTCTAGTTATACTAAACGCTCACGAAAATCAACTTCATTCTGGAACAAACACAACAGTTTGTCATTTAAGACAGAAGTTTTGGATTCCACGAATACGCCAGACTGTGAAGTCGCTTCTACGAAAATGCGTAACATAAAATCATTTCCAAACCCTACCTGACACCAGATCCACCCCCGCTACCAAAATATCGGGTTGACGAATCTTCACCATTTACAGTAACCGGTGTAGACTTCAGTGGAGCACTTTATGTCCGCACGGATTCCGGCAAAGAATCGAAGGCAAACATATGTTTATTTACCTGTGCGTCAACAAGGGCAGTCCATATTGAGCATGTACACAACTTAACTGTAGAATCATTTCTACTAGCTTTCCGACGGTTTGTTAGCAGAAGATCTGAACCCACACTTATCATATCAGATAACGCCAGTACACGCAGCGTCAAACATTTTGAAGAAGATGTTCGAATCAACCGTCTTACGAGACGAATTAAGCAAGAAAGGTACCGAATGGCGGTTTATACCAAACAGAGCTCCTTGGTTCGGCGGATGGTGGGAGAGAATCATCGGCATTGTTAAAACCACACTAAAGAAAACACTTGGCCGTACCTGTGTCACGTTCGAGTCTCTCCAGACGGTGTTAACCGAAGCTGAAGCTGTACTTAATGACAGACCACTGACTTACGTGACTTCCGGCGATTCGTTGGAACCCGGGTCACTCACTCCTTCACATCTACTTCATGGGCGGAGACTTACATCGTTACCACAGAACGACATCCAGTTCGAAATTGGAAGAAACCAGCAGAATATTTCCAAACGGGCTCGAAAACTACAAACATTACTGCAGAGTTTTTCGGTTAGGTGGAAAAACGAATACTTAACGGCCTTACGAGAACGGCATACAAAAACCGGTAAAAATGAGCAGACGATACAAGTCGGTGACGTGGGGCAGGTGCACGATGAGATTCCGAGGTTGCGATGGAAACTTGTGGTCGTGGAAGAACTTACTCCCGGAAGAGAAGGATATACACGATCTGCGAAGATCCGTACCAGTGATGGTTATACAACAAGACCTATAGCGAAGTTATACCCTCTTGAAATCACTGAAAATAGTGATCATTAACTTTTAAATCTCGATAGTTTCCACATTTCGCAGTGAAGTTTTAAAGACAATGAACTTTCGTCAAGTGATGTAAATTCATACATTTTTACGAGTGTTTGAAGAATATTGTCTTCAGTAAGTTATATGTTGCAAGATATATACTTACAGTGTAAATTTCTATTCCCAGAGAGACATTTAGATTCAGAAAATCTGAAGGACTTTAACATGTTTAATACGTTATTCTCAGCAGTGATCCGTATTTAACATAGCTTCTTGAGATATAAGTAACGATAAACTTTAATTGATTTAAGGATTGATGCATTTCTTCAGAGTATTATTTATGACTTTAAACAATTTCAGATAGTACATTTGCATTTTGCGGCCCCCAGTATGTCAGGGATTTAGCGCAATTTCATGTTATTATCATGTGACGTTATTGACGCGAGTTGATGCGTGGCGTCGTTTGACGTCACTTCCGATGTTTTTTTATAGAGACGTGGATAGTTGAGAATTAGATATAGAAACGCACAGACGTCGTTACTCTTCAATCTAGTTAGAAAACCCGCAAATGCCCACATCCTCAGACTTACCCTACTGTCATCTCATTAAAACAGGACAGTGTAAATAAAGAAATCCCCGCCATGATCTAATCCCTAACCAACAAGGCAGCATCAATAGGCAATATAAGTAAAACACAAATATGCTCGTGTAAATATAATACAAAAAAACAATAGCCTAGAAAGCCACAATGAAGGTACTCAAGGGCACGACAAGAAAGATCATGGACAAACATCAAACGCCACCGTACCAATGGGCTTTAAGTAGGCGTCATCATAGGGTCCACAGCCTGTCCGGTCATCGTACAATTAAAGAGGAAAGCATAATGGCGAACTGTAAAAGGGTCCACCACCAAGCATGCAGTACGTTGCAAAATGATAGGGTCATAACCTCTTTTGATAAACGCTTGATTTAATAACCGATATTGATCAATATGCTTGCTTTTCACCAAAAATCCTAATTTGTTTTAACGCTCGATCTGTACTTTACTTTAAACATATTTTATTGCTTTTCTTCTATATACAAGCAAAAGGGTTGGGCCACAAGTTCTTCCAACATTAATAAAGGCCCGTCCCAACATTATTGTAATTAACAGCTAACAAGATGGCAATACAGTTAACATAAAATATTCAAATACATTTTTCGATGAACAAAAGAAAAAGAAAAAAGGAGAGGAGTAAGTAGAATAAAGTACTAGGAAAAACTAAACAAGAAGGAATGAGTGATGATGCTGTGGTTGTAGGATCCTGCCCCGAGCGGTTGTCACATAACAGTGTATACCATGTCTAGTCGTTATCAAATCGTGTAGTATCTTTAATGTATATTTGAACATGATTAAAAATAGTGCTATTATCTTTATCTGTATAACTATCTTTTCCAAATAAAAATACACGAACGCTGAGCGGGTGAAATTGACTGGTAGCATGAAAAAGACGAAGTCGTTCATTTAAATAAAACGGACATTGCATAAAATAATGTTCGGCGTCCTCCTTTTCATGCCAACACTTCTCACAGGTTGCGTTTTCTTTGATTTTGTTTATAAACAAATCATATTTCAGGTTACTGCATTTGTTTCTTATCCGTGCATGATATACAGACAATCTACGAATTCCGGAAAAATAAAAAAATAGGTATTTTGGGCGGATTAAAGTATTGAGTTGTAATAAGAGTTTTAAAAGTAGAAAGAGAGTCTGCATTTCGTATATGTTCAGGTATTGTATTCCATAACGATATACACGAGGGAATAAACGAATTACTAAATAGCTGCGTTCTCGTATGAATAGATACGTAATCATTTGAATTTCTTAAGTTGTAAGGGGCAACTCTGCCAACTATGTCAGGGAATAAGTTTGAAAAAAAAATCAGGCAAATAACCAGCTTTAACATTATAAGCAATTATTAATTTTTGGTATTTTCTTCTATCTTCTAATGATAACCACCCAATTTCGGTATATAAATTACGAATAGACGTTGATCGTGTTAATCCAGTGACGATGCGAGCTGCTTCATGTTGATTTTTTTCTAAAGTGTCTTTTTCGTATTGTGTGCAGCCGCCCCAAATAACAGATGCATATTCAAGTATTGGTCTCAAAAACGATAAATATATTTGGTTTAAAGCTTTACGATGGATTAAAAACTTTATTTTCCGCATCATTCCTAATATTTTAGAAGCTGACGTAGTAATATTGGTAATATGTTCGTGCCATTTACCGTCATGACTAAACGTTAAACCCAAGTGTTTATGGTGTTCAACAAAATTAACTGGCATATTATTAAAAATCAACGAGGGTTGTTGTATATGTCTTCTGAGAGTAAAAATAAAAGCTTCAGTTTTAGTTGGATTAAAATCAACAAGCCACTGTTTAGACCAAACAGATATAATATTAAGATCGTGATTTAATATTCCCTCAAGATCTGCAATATTAGACGAAGTACTTGCAAGAGATGTATCATCTGCAAAAATACGAGTTATACTATAGTAAGAAGATTGTCAGCAAAATTATACATGTGAATTGGTTAGCATCAATACCTTGACAAATTTGGTGATACATATCAATCAGTTGATAAACAGTAGAATGGCCTTTTAAAAAGCCGGACTGCAACTTATAAATAAGATTATTTGCAATGAAAAAATTATACAAGTGTTTATAAACAACCCTTTCCATTAATTTACCAATACAACTTAACAACGCTATTGGTCTGTAATTTGAGGCTAAGTTTAAGTTTCCTTTCTTAAAAAGTGACATTATAATGGCAAATTTCCATTTATCTGGAAATTTACATTCAGTGAGTGATTTATTAAACAAAAATGCCAGAGGTTTAGAAATAGAGTGTTTTGTATTTTGTAAAATTTTGTGGCTTATTTTGTCCTCACCAACTGCTTTATTTGGATTTAATGTAGAAATTATATCTAAAATTTCAGTTTCGTTAATTTGCATATCTGTAAAAGTATTTTGTGTTTTAAGAGTACATTCTGGAAGTTGGACATTATCTTCATTCTCATGTATTGAAGAAATAGAAACAAAATAGTTGTTTAAACAATTAGCTTTATCTATATCACTGAAATAATACTCTTCTTCGCCGTTCGAAGATGTGGTTTTTAATGGGGGAATATTTTCAGAGTTTTTATTAGACTTAACTAACTGTTTGAGTAATTTCCAGTAAAGTTTTGGATTAGACCGGCTACTTTCTGATATTAAATTTTCCATATTATCAAAATATTGTTCTTTGGCATATTTCTTTAGGTTATTTACTTTATTTCTAAGAAGCTTGTATTTTAACCAGTGTTCTGTTCTTTGTGTTCGTATTGCATTTGTCTTTTGTCTGTCGCGCTGTCGTGAATATCGTCTTATTTCTGAGTCGTACCATGGCTTGTCATTTGGTCTAATTGTTACATCTTTGGAGGGAATGCATTCATTCATATACTTTAAGACAATATCATAATTCCCATTTTTGTAGGACCATACCCTTCGTTTTAAGGTCGGATGTAAGACTTTAGAAAATGGAACAAATACAAACGTGATTTTGTGATCACTTACTTCTGGAGGGACGTCTATTGTTCCCGCGTTTAATGAAATAAGCGAATCAGAAATCAGAATGGGATCAATTAACGTTGCTGATGTGTTTGTAATTCTAGTGGGTTCTAGTATCACATTTGAAAGGTTGTTTAGAATCATAATATTTGCCAAATGCCTATTATAAGCATTTAACTGATCTTCATTTATGTCACCAACAATAATGATATTTTTGCATACATCTAACGCTTTTTCGATCGATATGTTTAAATTAGTCCAAAAAAGAACAGGTGTATTTGGTGGACGATAAACATTGCAAATTAAAATTTCGTTTTTATCATACTTAATTTGTATCCAAACTGCGTCAATTGAGGGGTTTTCTAATTCAGGTTTGCGTTTAGCAAGCTCAGTTGTTATCACCCAGTCTTTTTTATAAGTTGCAGTATCTTCTTCCAATCGTTTCATATGGCATTCTTCAAACTCTTTGTTGTTTTCACTTGCCTTAGTCAAAAGAGTTTGCTCGTAAGCAGCTACTTCCTCGTAAACCTGTTTTTCCTCTTCAAAGTGTTTACTTACTTTTTCTGCATAACTTTCCATATATTATAGGTTATATTATTTTTATTTAACCGTAAAAAATCAGATTAATTCCACGGCTTAACAAATTACCATAAAACATAAGAAAAGAAGCCTAAGGCGAATGACGGCAAATTGTTGATAAAAGTAGTTTTTTGCATAAAGCACGTAACTTCTTTATATCCGTTTTGCTTATTTTCCATGGTAAGTTTAGTTGTTGTGTCATGTTATAATTCTTTTAGTAGATCTTGACAGTTTGAAAAAACTATTAACTGTTTATAAAATTTACTCATGTCTTCAAAATCAACCGTTATAGCATATGTAATTTCATCGTTTTCAAAGTCATAAATTTGATTTGCTATGAGTTCCATTATAATATTATATGAGGCACATAACCTTAAAAGAAATATAAAAAGGTAAAGTAGCATTCAAAGAGAACAGTAAACCATAAAACACAGAAACAAACACACAAACAGACAAACAAGAAGGCAACAGCAATAATAAATGCAAACGACATCACAAACAGAAAAGGGTTGACAATAGGGCCTTTGGAACGGTCAGTGGCAATGTAGGCCACTGGGGGTTTAAACCGGTTCTAGGGTGCACCACACCTCACACTTACCCTACTGTCATCCCATTAAAACAGGACAGTGTAAATAAAGAAATCCCCGTTAAGCCTATGTTTAAATATATGATTTGATAATATATTATAATTATTTGTAAATATTGTACTAAAACCAAACTATGCTATAAGTGTGCTTAAGCATGTGTTAATTGTAATAATACTTGTGTGGTTTATGATAATGAAAGTATTTGCCTTAATTGTGGCACTCACAACGGTTACAATCTTATTGCAGGTTACAACTACAACCGAAAAAAACTATTTACCACAGAAAATATCATTTGGATAAATACTCGGGAGAATATGATTTGTCTTCTACAAATAGGCAAAGATTTGAAGATTTGTTTTACAAAACTGCAAAAGTTTTGGATAAAATAGAGGGTCGAAAAAGATCAATCAAATTTGATTACATTTTTCAGAAACTATTTAACATATTAAAAATAAAAAATGAAACAAAACCGATTAAAACAAAATCTACTAGAGAAATGTACGGTAGGATATGAAAGCAAGTTGAATGTTCGCTTGCAGCGACCGTATAGCTAGTAGAGACCTCCTACGGAGCAACTCTTCAAGTTGAAATTTACGACAGGATACCATGACCCTTTAACTTTTTCATATACATTTCCAGAGGTTATGTAAAATTATCATTCTTTTGAATTTCTAATATTTTATTAAAGGTAATCCTAATAATCTCTTCATCATTTTCTAGTCCTATTGTTGTTTGGACATATGATATAAGTTGTATAAAACTTCTATAATGAGTTTTCAACAAAATCTTTGTTCTGCTATTCTTGTTTAGCTTGCTAAAACAGCAACTACTGGAGGAACTGCGCAAACTACAGCTACGAAAACAGGAATTGCTGGAACTAATGCTAGAACAGCACCACAGCCAATTATTCCACTGGCAATCTGTAATGTTGTGTTTATAATACCGCACAATTTATAACTGCGTCTTTATGCAGCTACAAGTCGCGTCAAGTGATCAATTAATTCCTCTTTAGTTTTCATGTATAATAACAGTTAGATAATAATTTAATTAAAAAATTTAGAAAATAGTTGCTCATGTTCTTTGGGTGATATTTTACCTATTTTTAATAATTCATCGATTATGCTAATACCTTTATTTATTAGCTGTGGACTATTATTTCCTGATTCGATACTTCCGCATACTAACTCCATATCATTAAACAAATCATCAGAACTATTGTAATATTCAACACCAACAAAACCTCCTAAACTCTTCTTGAACTTTGAAGAACCTTTATGAATTGGCAGACCAGATAATTCTGATAGTTTCTTAAAAGCATTTTGAGAAAGCTTTGAATACGTTTTTTATTATTGTATATTTGTTATCAAGTCTATAAAATCATCCTCTACTTTTAGATATAGCACAACTGCTTCTCCTTGTTTGGCAATAAGTTTGTGATGACCAACAAGCTTGGGTAAGTCAGTTTCTAACATGCCATAATGACCATCCTTGTTGATTTTGTAGCAATTTTTATTTTGTTGTAATCCCTTGCTTGAAAAGACTTCACTATGCAGAAGCATTGCTTCAATTCTTTCTCTCTAATGTTTTAAAGCTTTTGACTCGTTTTCCAAAGTCTTTTGAACTTGTTTGTATTGATCTCTCCTGGTTGCATCCTTTTCAATTTTAAGTTGTTTAGTGACTGTAGCCCTTTCGTGACCATTTTGTTGGATTATCCCACTAACCTTTTCGAGTATGCTTCCAAGTTTTGAGTTATCTCCAGCTACACTCGAAGGTAAAGGTAAGTTATGCATATCTATCACTTCTTTATCGATTTTAGCATCTAGATCACCAGTAGTTGATTTACGAGGTTTGTCATCAAATAACTGGGGTAATCCCTGTACGTTTTTTGTTCTTGTACTTCCTCGCCTATTGCTTCTGGAAGAGCGGCTAATTGCTGACTTATTTTCGGAAGAGAAGCTAACTGCTCGGTTAGCTGTTCTGACTGACTTTTTATTTCGCTGGTTACAGGTTTAAATATTTCTTTGTACAAATCACGACTAGCTTCATTTTCCATCCTTTTCCGGATAACTTTAGTTAT
Source organism: Cyrtodaria siliqua (assembly GCA_037043455.1). Classification (NCBI taxonomy): domain Eukaryota; kingdom Metazoa; phylum Mollusca; class Bivalvia; order Adapedonta; family Hiatellidae; genus Cyrtodaria; species Cyrtodaria siliqua. The sequence goes on from JAWPHD010001004.1 coordinate 239,021, forward strand.
CGGTGGTACATTTTCAATTTCTTTTGTTTTCTTACTTAATGTTTGATTCGGTGGTTCCACTACTACGGCCGATAAAAGGCCCTGGGTATTGTTTAACCACTTATAGGATATGTTGTCTGCTTTTTAATTTAGTATTTCGACTGTTACTTGTGATACGCAGGCTTCATAACCGCTGCTCCCAACTAAATTCCATTATGTTTATTTCGCTCTTCGGGGCATTACATTTTATTAGATACTGGGACCTTACGCCGTACGACATGGGGAAGCATATAACTCCATGTCCATCGCCGTAGGCATGCCATCTTCGGGATGGTTAAAATTGTGTACTATTGATTTTATGAATATTGATTTCTGCTTAACCCGGGGCTAGAGGGCGTGAGCGGTAGCTAGCATATTTCACTACCGCTCATGAACAGTCTCAATCAAACCGAGACTGCAATATTTCGTATGTGACGTGCTCGGCCGTTTCCAAAGGTCCATTGTCATACTCTTTTTTTAATTCTCATATTCTTTAACAAGCTCACTCGTTTTTCGCTTTTTATCTGCTGATTCTTTCCATTTTATCAAAGACATGTATACTGAAAGGAAAAAGAAACGCAGGGTGTGTATTTCCGCTATATATTGCACACTTAATTCCATATATATTCCAAGGAAATCCCAAGATGTTTTGTAAAAAACATGTGCAGTTAGTTAGAGAAAGGACACAACTGTCACAGTACACGTTGTAACAAGAAATTCATAAATGCTGAAGTTCCTCTTTGAAAAATTGAGCCAGTTCAGTACTGTATTTAATGTTAAGTGATTGCAACATTTAAAGCCTAAGTTTGCTCACCTGCTCGAGCCAAATGCGCATTCTGACGATAATGAAACTTTAAAGGGATAACTATTGGTGTGTTCAGTACTGTTTATACCTTCTTTCTAAAAGGACAGGCCTAATGTACCATTCGATTAGCAGTAGCATATTAAAGAGGCACTACCTACATCTGCGCGATTTTTAATGTAAAATATCAAATACTCAATATTACTGCATTTACAGCTATTTTATGAGTATTCTAAGAAGCAACAAGGTTCGTATTCCAGTTCTGTAAATTATTAATTATGATCAAAACAATATCTGCCCAGCCGTTTATTCCTGCCGGAGAACTACGAGTTTTTACGATTTTATCGGACATGCGCAATGCCATTCAGTTGAACGAAAACAAACTACTCGGGGCAGTTCAGATAGTAAACGAATCGATCGGAACTCGTCGCCAATCCGACGAGGCAGTTCCGATTGTAAACGAATAAGATCGGAAAATCTCCGTAATCGGCTTGTCTAAAACAATTACGAATACAATTTCAAAAATCCGATCTTTTCTATCCTGTTTTTTCCCAGCAAAACGCAAATTACATGGGGTGAAATTATTGCCGTTAACCTTTTTCATAGTCCTCTTTACAATTAAGTAAAGTTTATATCAATTGGTGGACAAAAAGATATAGGTAGAGCATCTTTAAACATACAATATATAGCGGAAATACGCACCCCGCGTTTCTTTTTCCTTTCAGTATATAATATAAGGTTAGATTAAATTAAGATAAATTAAGATAAGTTAAGATAAGTTTAATATCTGTTTAATTTTTGCGCCTCGGCTGCCTCATGTTTTTGTATTTTAATCCATTCCTCCGGGGTTATAACTTTTATTATTCCTGCAATATTGGCTATTCGCCTCGGAGTTTTTGTTTTCTTCTTAGCCGCAGGTTTAACAGCTTTCTTAAGTGCGGGTTTAACTGCTATTTTAACTCCAGGTTCAACTGCTTTTTTAACTGCAGGTTTAACTGCTTTCTTAACTGCAGGTTTAACTGCGGGTTTAGTTGCTTTTAATTTGTTTCTGATGAGATTTTCAATTACTTTTGTATTCTAACCAACTTCTTTTCCAGGCGTGATTTTGCAACAGGAGATAAATCAGCTTTGCTTCACATTTTATTTATAGCTTTCTCTTCGATTGATAATCCTAACAAATACATCTGATTTGTTTTTTCTTCTGTTTTTGACTGTTTTCCTAGAGGTTTTGATCTTAATCTCCTGGAAGGATCTGCATATTTTTGTTTTGTATGTCCTGGGATATTCATCGAAACATTTTGTAACCCATAATATCTAACTTGATTAGATTTACAACATTTTGCTTCTGTTCCAAGTTGTTTACCACGAGGGATTTGCTTTATTCCACAATACACTTTAGACATATATGATAATAGTTAGATAATATTAATATTATCCAAGTATTATTATAATGGATAATGGAAATTCCAAACTATGACATGAAGACAGAAAACGGTAAATTTAAATAGGTATGGAATTTCATGCCAGACTGTTGTTGTACAATGCTTATATGCGGTAATTCTGGGTCTGGCAAAACAAACACATTAGTTCACATGCTATTAAAACCTTTAGTTTACTATGACAAGATTTATTTATATGCCAAAAACTTGGAACAGTCGAAGTATCAGGTCTTATCACAAAAACTTGAAAAAAAAACAATAAAATCAGAGTCGAAGACATATTAGAATGTTCAAATGATGAAGTTATCCCTATGTATACTTTAGATTCAGATAATCAGAAGATGTTTGCGAGCGCAATCAAAACGATATTATTAATTATATCATCCAGGGAAGACACAAAAATTGTTGTGTGATTTATTTGTCTCAATCTTATTACAAAACTCCCAAAGACATCCGTTTAAATTGCTCTCATTACATCTTCTTCGCAACTCCAAGTATAAATGAAATAAACCCGCTTTCCAGAGAACAAGATGTCAGCAAAGATCAGTATAAAGAAGCCACTGACAGGCAGTTTCTGTATCTGGATCGTTCGAGGAAGTTAGTAAAAACCAGGAAAATGTTTTAAAAAGTGATCTTAACATGGATAATAATAAAATCAACAGTGTAGGTAATCCAGAAAAATCAGATGATGCAGCAACAAAGTAATTTACGTGATTATAATATTGATAAAATTCCAGATATGATGAAAAATTTAACAACAGGTGTTGATGATAAATTAAGCCTAATACAAACAAAGTTACAAGCAAACCGTGAGAAATCTATTGAAATTCAAAATGGTTTAAAAGATGCAATAAAACTTTTGAGTGATGCTTTAAAAGAGTTAGAAAAGAAAGAAGATGGATTGGAAGATAGTTAAAACTACAAGAAATGAAGTGAACAAATAAGATCCGGTTTTCAAAATATTAATACACGGATTGGAGAAATCAATAAACAATTGGTTGACAACAATGAACTAGAAACTGCTATTGCCGATGCTTCAAAACAAATTAGAACTGCTTTTACTACTGAAATAACTCAAATTAAAATATTAAATGAACAGATAAGCACTAACGTCGACGATATCAGCAAAGAGTTTGAAAATATCAAATGGTTGGCAGCAAGACGTTAGAGACTGCTCGGATAAAAATGAACTCTTAACTGCTATTGCTGGTGTTTCGAGACAAATGAGAGCTAACCAGGATGAAAGGAGCAAAGCATTTGATGCTGAAATCGCTTTTCTTAAAGAGCATAATCAAAAGCCTGATAGTCGGCACACAGCAATTCTTGGTATATTGATGAGCTGAAAGCAAAAGTAGACTATTTAAGTCGGATTCTACTTGTTGAAGCTATAATAGATGGTGTAATGAGTATTATTCAAGATGACAGTGATTATGTATCGTACCCGACACAAAAGCCACTGGAAAGAACCAAACGTGATGGTTTTCTCGGAGCGTTTACTTTCGTATATAGTTCATTTGTAAAAAGTGGAGAATATGCTACAGAATATCCCGGTGGTGGTAAACGTCCCATCGGCATGATAATTGTACAACCCGGGCGATATATAGTTGAAGCAGACCTTACATATACAGTTACAAATACAGACATTGGTATAGAACGTTTTAGTTTGTTTAATACAAATAATACTGATCGTGATCAGCCACGTCCTCAGCCAAAAATAGAAAATGGTAAACGAATACTAAAAGGAACATTTGAAGCATATCTTTCGAAATTACATTTTTGGACTATCTTTTCAATCATAATATCTCGCACTTCACAAGTTTTCAATTTTGAAAGATCAAGTTTTAAACTGTATTACAAAGGTGATTAATTTTAGCAAAACAATTATCCATGCTATATTATATGGAACAAAATATTGTATTATCATCAGAAAAAGCTTCAATGATTAATAGCTCAAATACACCGAGTAATTTTACAACTGTATTTGACAGACCATTAATATTAGGCAGGAACAAACAGTATGGCATTGGACTTGATAAGATTAATTCTATGACTCACTCATGGTATAATATTAGTGAAGATTTTAATAACAAAGTGATAAGGTATCACAATGGAACAGATTGGAAAACTGTTAGTTTTGCAAATGGAAATTACAGTTATGCTGATATCGATACTTATATAAAAGAAACATTGACTGTAAACAATGACTTAACCAATGACTCACCTGTCCAGACAAGAACTGAGTTTGTTTTATCAAGTTTCAAATGTTTAGGTATCATTCATAATAATTTCATGCTTGATTTAAGAGAAACAAACGTTCACACCTTAATCGGGTTTGACAAAGATGCAGTTATTGGAGAAACTAAATTTGGAACTGTAACCCCAACCATAACATCGATACATTGTATATCCACTATGATTTAATAAGTAATTCTATTGTTGATGGAACATACGGCGATGTTATTCATGAAATAAGTACAGCAGACCTTAAGAGACCATATTCTTTTAAAGATGAACCGACAACTGTAGGATTCTGTGAAGTAAACAAAACGATCATTAACAGTATTAATATTTACATTACCGATTTCGCTGGTAAAATTATTAATCTTAATGGTGTCCACACATCATTTCGATTTGTTTTAAAGGAATTAGTGTAATAGAAGTTATATGAGGCGTTTAAAAGAAGTTTATAACACTAGTACGGGAACATTTACTTACGTTGATCGATTAACTGGTGCTGGTGTATTTGACATTTTTTCAAAAGTTGGATCAAAGATATTCAGTGAGTCTGTGAAAAAGCAGACAAAAAGGCATTATAAAATGCTGGTAAACAAATCATAGAAAGCGGTTCTAAAAACATGGAGATGAAGTTGGTAAAATTGCTGCTGATAAGTTAGTTTCAGTTATAAAACCTAAACCAAAAGATGAGATAATTTTAAATGAACTTGTAAAGGCTGATAACAAAAAAAAGTTGTACCTAAAACTGAAGAAGATGTAAATACAAAAATTAACAGATTGCTATCCGGAAGAGGAACCAAAAATATTCATGGAAGAATTAAACGATTGATTAAATATAAATAATCTAATTACTAGTATATATAGATGTTTCGAAGTAATAAATATGGTTATCAGTTTACTCTAAATGATAGAAGTTCTTACTTTGGTTTTACTGTGTTTGCTGTTTGTCTGCACCCGGAAGGAAATAGAGCAAAACAACTTGTCAGATTCATCGGAAAATTTGCATATAGTTCCTCTGGATGTAAGCAAAGATGAAAGTATTCATGCAGCACACGAATATGTTGATAAACATATGCCAATGTCGGGTATATTTAACTTTGACTTTTGTATCTAAATGAAAATATTAGATTAATATCTGTTTTGGCATACACTAAAACGAAAATGCTCTCTACCTAATTCCTTAGTACAAATAATTATACGGACAACGTGCATTTTGTTTAAGCTCGTTTTAAAATTAGTTTAGGATAATAATTTCTCCAATTAGGTTATTATATTCGTTTATTAAAATAGTGTACGTAGCTGTATATTTCATGGATAAGAAGAGCCCACAAACTTAAATTGATGTCACAGGCAAACAGTTAAAATGCAACTGTACAAGGCTAAGGCTTTAAACTTTGGAGAGATGACACATAGTTTGGTATGTTTAGTTTAAAGTTTCTACGTGGCCATAGAGATATGACACATAGATTGGTATGTATAGTTTAAAGTTTCTACGTGGCCTTGGCGATATGACACATAGTTTGGTATGTTTAGTTTAAACTTTCTACGTCGCCTTGGAGATATGACACATAGTTTGGTATGTTTAGTTTAATGTTTTTTGATCAATGTACATACTATGCCAACATAATTATCAGTTCGTTCATATAGTTGTACTCTCACAAACACATCGTCAAATACAGACACCCATTCATATTCATGTTGTTTTCGTTTTTTATCATGCTCATTCAAGGTCCTTATCATGATGCCACGTATGCAAACGTGGTAACGTGCATCGGTCGTAAATAGAGTGTGCACTATAATAGTTGCCGCAACTCTACAGTTCTGCAGGTAATAAGGTTCCAGGTCCATTCTACATATTTTATCTTGATGGAAATGGAGGATGAGCCTGGCATGTTCATTCCTGTTAGGCGCCATATAACCTTTCATGTGTTAGTGCGACTTAAAACCCAATTGTTTTATACATGTATTGCCTATTAATAGTACATTATTTGTTAGAGAATATAGCCTGGTGGGTGTTTATTTATTTACACTGTCCCGTTTTACAGGGATGACGGTAGGGTGAGATTGAGGTTTGGTGCACCGTAAAACCTGTGTCAAACCCCAAGTGATCGTTTTGCAATTGACCATTCCAAGGCGGTTGCCCTAGTGTCAACTCGTTTATGTTTGTGACGTCACACTCCTTGTTTTTTATCGAAAGTGTAATTGTTGTTTCTTGTAATGCTGTTTTGTCGACTGTTTTCTGAGAAATCTACATTTCCTGTTTGACTTGTACATGTATGTATATAATGTTTTGTTAGTCAATTTGAACTATGCGTTTTATGAGGAGACGTTGTTTAAGAAAAACGTTCACGGACAATAGACGAATCAATGAAGAGTGTTCATAATATAATTTCAGTTTTTGCTAAAATTGATCGTTTTGCATGTCTCTGGGGTATTGTGAATAATGTCGGGTTTGACGTTATGGGAGATGTAGAGTTGTTAACACTAGATCTCTACCACAAGGCCATGAATGTCAACTTCTATGGTGCAGTCAGAACTATCCGACAATTCCTGTATCTTGTCAGGAGGTCAAAAGGTAAAAGGTTAAGGCATAAAATGCATAAAACGTCTGCGGAACAAACCAATGTATTCGTTACAAAAACAATTAGTACTGAGTTTTGAATTTTACGACTATTTATCATTTGAAGTGATTTCATATTTCCAGTATAAACTACATACAGCTATATTTTATGACGGGGTTGTGTATATGCTGCAATTTGGTGACAGTGTATCTTTTACATATATGTAAGATCCGACAACAAGATACCTATCGCAATGGTACATATAATATACAGACAAATGGTAACCTTAATGGTTTGTTTTCTGGCTTTTACCAAGTCAATGAGTACTTGCTTTGCGGCTCTCTAAGCTTGTTTTCTATTATATGTATATACATGATCATTTATGTGTTATATTGACTATTAATGCAGCCTTGTTTTTAGACAATATAACCTGGCGTGGATTTCTTTATTTACTCTGCTCCTTTAATTTGGATGACTTTTTTGCCACTGACCGTTCCAAGGCGGTTGTCCCATTGTCGACCCTTTTATGTTTATGTTATCATATCTTGCCTTTTATTCATCTTTTCTGTTGTTTGTTTCTTTGGGTATTTGTGGTTGACTGTGGTCCTTGTATTCTACATTTCCTGTTCGACTTTTAAAGCTTCTTTAAACACTACCGGAAAGCAACCGAAAGTTAGTTTATAATGAGAAGTATTTGAAAACATTGGCATGCCACAGAGTGTTCCTCCGAGACCTAGGTTTTCGTTTCGTAATTTAAAATCGAGAATTCAAGAATTTCGTAATAAATGTGTTTTAGGTAATTACTACAGTAATGTAATTATTGTTTGACGCCTACATTTCGTCAATGTTTTATCTCTGTAACTCGGTATTGGTATACTCCAGTTCAATCTTCTGAGGATGATGTTGTTTCCACACATATAACCGGTGCACTACTTTCAAGGCCGGGGTAGACGAAAAGCAAAATCAACTGCCAACTATGAACTGGATTCCTAAAGTGCATAAACATCCGTATAAGACCCGCTTTATTTCTAATTCTAGTGCCTGCACCACCACAAACATCTCTAAACTTTTAACGTCTTGTCGTACTGCCGTTAAAGATCCCGTTAAACAATATTGCGCTAAACTTATGAAAACTCTCGGATTATTTTATTTGGTGTATTAAAATTCCAGGAAACGTTCTTGATAAAATTTGCAATAAATATCAAGTTTCATATATAAGTACATATGACTTCTCTACACTCTATACAACCTTAGCACACGACCTTGTCAATGACAAGCTTATTGCTCTTTTTAAAAAAAAAAATTCGCTAGAGAAAAAAACTAAATTTTTGGCTTGTAATAATATTAAAACGTTTTTTACTAGCGGCAGTTTAGACAATTACACTATGTGGATTTGCCAAGAAATGTGTGAAGCACTCATTTCCCTATTAGATAATTGTTTCGTCAGGTATGGTATTGTTGGTATCCCTATGGGTACGAACTGTGAACCTCTTGTCACAGATTTGTTCTTGTATTGCTATGACAGAGATTTCATGCTGAGTCTGTCATCCAATATTCAGGCAGATGTAAACATGGTTAATGAAGCCTTTAATGGCACCTCTCGGAATTTGGATGACATATTAAACATTGACAATCCTTTCTTTTTTACTATGTTTGATAATATTTATCCTAAGGAACTTCAACTCAGCAAAGCTAACATTTCTGATTCTTTCGCCTCTTTCTTGATTTACATCTCTCTATTGGAAATGGCGAAATAGTTAGCAATATATATGACAAGAGGGATCATTTTAATTTTGATATTGTTAATTATCCCCATTTAGATGCGGATGTTCCCCGAGCTACTTCTTATGGGTTTTATGTTTCTCAGCTTATTCGTTTCACTAGATCTTGTAGTCGTTTTGAGGACATTAATATTCGAAATATTCGTATAACTAAAAAGCTACTCCGTCAGGGCTACCCTTACCATAAACTTCGAAAGACATTTGAATAATTTTATTATCGTAAGCCTGATCTACTTTTAAAATATAAAAGTAATTTAAGAACTCTTCTGCGACTAGGAATATCACAACCTGACTTCTATGGTGATGTGATGTACAAACTTCGTAAGATTCTTGGTCATAATCATTTTCATACAATCTTTATTAAACTTGTTAAAAGGTTTATCAAAATCGGTTATGCCTTTTATTCATCTTTAAAGTTGTTCTTTGTTTCTGTGTGTGTTTGTGGTTGACTGTCGTTCTTGAATTCTACTTTTCCTGTTCGATGTTTATGTCTATATCTTGTTCTTCTTTCTCACATAATGTGTGATTCAATATAAAATATAAGAAGTATCTCCGATTTAGTTGAAACAGCATAATTCATATAAACACACATATGATAAACACACATATGAATATGATGAAGAACATGGTAAATATTTATTAAATAAATGTTCTGTGTTCAATTGTTAAAAACTTTAAAACTAATGTTTTATAATTAAAAGACATAATTGTTATTATGATGAATTAAATATGTTAATTACATCGTTTTCGACCGCTCCGACACATTACCTGCATACTCTGGCATCTGTTCAATAGAATTTACCGTATTATTTAATTGTTTCAGCATACAGAGAGGTGAATGGAAATCTAGAGTTATTTTTCACCCAACTTTCAAATAGTAATTCATAGCTGAGCTTCGATATTTCAATGTTCACACATACATCTATGTCAATGTTGTTATGGTGTTTTCTTTGCCAAATGAGTTTACCTCGATGCTCATTTGATGTTAAACTTGTGCTTGTGTAAGACAAGCAGATGTGTGTAAGACAAACAGATGCTTTGCGTTTGCCAGAGACGAGCCGTCGTTAAAATGTCGCCTTTATGAGACAAGCCGACGTTAAACATTTGCCTGTCACTAACCGACGTTAAACATTTCCTAGTTGAGACAAGCCGACTGTTAAACATGTGCCTGCAACAAGCCGACGTTAAACATGTGCCTGCAACAAGCCGACGTTAAACATGTGCCTGCAACAAGCCGACGTTAAACATTTGCCTGGTTGAGACAAGCCGACTGTTAAACATTGCCTGCAACAAGCCGACGTTAAACATGTGCCTGCAACAAGCCGACGTTAAACATGTGCCTGCAACAAGCCGACGTTAAACATGTGCCTGCAACAAGCCGACGTTAAACATTTGCCTGGTTGAGACAAGCCGACTGTTAAACATTGCCTGCAACAAGCCGACGTTAAACATGTGCCTGCAACAAGCCGACGTTAAACATTTGCCTGTGATTAGCCGACTTTAAATGTTTGCCTGTTTGAGACAAGTCGACGTCGTTAAACATTTGCCTAAGACAAACTGATGTTACACATTTAAGAAATAAAATATTTCCAGCGTGTTTATATTGTGTGAGATCAAAACCTGTGGTGTTTGGCAGTTGAAGTTCATCGATACCAATGGTCGCCGGCTCGCGGTTTTTATGTGTTTCAAGCCAAAACACCGGGTTTTGATCTCTCATGATACGCTCGTATAAACTCGATGGAAATATATTATTTCTCATCTGATATCTGTTTATGTATTATGATACACGTTTGTTCGAGAGATTGCACAAACTATAAACAAATTTTCACAACTTACATTGTATGCCTATCTCTTCAACGGAAAGAATATACATCTTCATCCTAGTATTTCAATATGTTATTGGAACTTAGATCCACTTTTTTGTTTGTATCTGACGTTTAAAATGACGACTCAACGGTAAACGTGTTTTCTGGAATTTAGAATGAGTTCTTAGCGGTTGACGTACCTGACGTCAGAGTTATTGTATTTAAAGAATTAAAATTTCCAGCGGTTTATGCTTATCATTTAGGTGTTTTACTTACATTGCCGATTAATGCTGCCTTGATATATTTATTTACATGTCCCGTTTTATTGGGATGACAATAGGGTAAGAGTGAGTTTAACCTGGTTTAAACCCCCAGCGGACTTTTTGCCACTTTCCAAGGCAGTTGCCCTATTGTCAACCTCTTATGTTTGTGATGTCATAAATTGCCTTATGTTCATCTTTGTAATTGCTGTTTGTTTGTGTGCGTGTTTCTGGTTGACTTTGGACCTTGAATGCTACATTTCCTATTCGATTTTTATATCTATTTTTATATCTACCTTTACCGTTCTCTCAGGATTTAGGTAGACGTCATCATAGGAACCATCGCACAATCAATAAGGAAAGCATAGTTGCGAACTGTAAATGTGTCTACCACTAAATTTGCAGTGCCTTGGTTGCAAAATCATAGGGTCATAACCTCTTGTCATAAACGTTTCAACAAGTTTAATAATAATTGTATGAAAGTGATCATGATCTAGGACCTTAAAGCTACACAATCCCGATAAAATAATACAATTTCAAGTTTGTTTAAGCATAGGAACGCCTATAGATTAAGTTCTTTGCTATATGTGTTGTCTACATTGTTTAGGCTGGTATATTGTCATAGCGTATATCGAGGCATTTGCATAATAGGCGTGATAAACGCATCGGTAACTTTGAAAGTGTACCACCCAGCGATTACGGGTATATAAGCCTAAACGTTTATATAGCAATTTGCTCAGATATCCGATAACTACAGACTGTTCAAATCGATGAGGATATTCAATGGCGTGCAATGTTACTATATACATGTTTGTAATGTTGAACGGAAGGGAACAAGTAAAATGCGTAAGGCATAATGTAAATACATCACTATGTAGAGAATTACAAACACTAACCCGCATATTCCACATATGGTCCATATATTGTATATACTTATTTCCTATAATATCCTTGAATTAATCCAAAATCACACACATATTATACATGTATACATATGCAGAGAGCGTGTATCGGTAGCTAATAGTATGTAACGTGAAATACATGCTCAAGTGTTGACTCGCGACAGGGAGAAATTATTGTTTACAATGAGACACTTGAAGGATATTGTTCAAATTAAGTTAATATATGGAATTTTCTTTTGTTGGAAAAAGACCAGCAATATTATTTCTCGCAAATCCTAGTTTTCAGGATGTGGGGAAGAGGTATACACATGAAGGTCGCCCATCCGTCTACTTTTCCTTCTTGGGAAAATAATAATTGAATTGAATGTTGTTTAACGGCTCATCAACACAGTACAGGTTATTTAGAGCCACCCCAGAGAGAGGGGAAGGATACATAGGAATCCGGGAACCTGCCCTACTCTTATTATCGAATAGATTCCTATGGTTCTTTAACGTGCTCGGTTGATAGACCGATACACGGGACCGCCCGGTTTACGTCCCCATCCGACGGACTAGGCTAAGGAAAAGTGTCTTGCCCAAGAACACACCGACGGAACTCAGTGGCACCACGGAGGATTGAACCCGGGGCATAATAAGTCACAATTCGTAAAAAAAAATATCGTTCTTGCGCGCGAGCTTTTGTGGGTGCGTGCGTAAGCCGTGCTTGTTTGCGTGCTAGTATGCACATGTTTGTTAATATTTAAATCTGATGAATTTGAAAGGCATTTGAATACTACTTCTTCATAAAAAAGAAAATTGATAAAAAAAATGTTTTAAAAAGTGCTAAGGCCTGGGCTAGAAACCCGTCCGCAACGGCGAAAGAATACTAAGACAGCGCGCTAACCTATTGCGCTGCGGAGGCCGATTAACAATGTCGTATTAATTAAGTTATTTTACACAAATATGCTCAATCGCGAAGTCACGGTGGATAGACGTAACGGACCCTGTCTGCTCAAAACTGCGTTACCTTGATCCTGATTGTACTTGTAACGGACCCTGGTTGGTAAAAACAGTGGGAAAATGGACACTGATGTCAAAAAGTTCTAACATAAAGATACAGTATCGTATGTATAAGAAAAAAACTTTATGCGACGGAACTTTTGAATATCATATCCTTCGAAATACATTTTCCTTATGTACAACAAATGCAGAATAATTCCTAACAAGCTGAAACAAATTTATTCTTAACCGATCGATACAAAGTTGATGACTTTAAAAAGCCAAAATTCCATTTGTTCTCTCTGACTGTTTTAATGTGATCACAAATTGGTTTGCAACTCCTGTTGTTCAATAATGATAACTGTTTAGTCTAAAAATCTGCAAATATTTACATCATCTCTAAATTTAAGAGCACCGGACCCTGGTTGCTTTGTAAAAAATGCATGAGATTCTGGCAACGGACACAATCTGTATCTTTGGCACCGGATCCTGGTTGATAGATTGTTTTCCTTCAGATTAAAGAGTAAACGACGATCGGGACTTTGGCTCCACCAAAACAAACAATAAAAAAACATCTGTTGGTTGCATGGTGTTTTAAGTCATCTTCTGCACATTTTAGGTTATATATGATGGTCGATTTTTTCGTGGGGGAGGCAGACCATCTACTTTTTCATAAGTAGGACAAGTACTGCATGCCTCATGAAATCTGGGAACGAGCTGGATTCGTACCCACGACCGTAGCGGTGAACTTGAAACAGGCCTCACCACTCTGGACCACCGGTACTAAAATCATTCATACGACAGCATGATGGAAAATAAAAAAAGAACAGCCCAATATTGAATTATTATATCGGTTATGAATGTAGAGGGTGTGCTCTTGTTATAGTGATAGCATCTGGTGGTGAGTTAGGCTAAATGCGTCTATGTCGTACAAGGTACAAGACTAAACAAATGTACTTTGGACCTACGTTTGTGTATATACGTTTGCGCCTTGACATAATTCTCTCTTTACGACCTGTCTTCCGTCGACAGTACCCTAAAATAAACTATGGGCCCGCAATAGACATTAACCAAACTTACTTTCCCCGCAGCGCGCTGCATGATGGTTTTTGTCGCCGTTTTACACGACAATGACCTCAAACACTTTTTGTATTTGTAACCGGATGCCCCGGGTTCAATCCTCCGTGGTGCCACTGAGTTTCGTCGGTGTTTTCTTGGGCAAGACACTTTCCCTTAGCCTCGTCCGTCGGATAGGGACGTAAACCGGGCGGTCTCGTGTATCGGTCTATCCTCCGAGCACGTTAAAGAACCATAGGAATCTATATATTCGATAATAAGAGTAGGGCACGGTTAACCCGGATTCCTATGTATCCTTTCTCTCTCTGGGGCGGCTCTAAATAACATATACTGTGTTGCTGAGCCGTTAAACAACATTCAATATTTAAATAAAAGGTTTATTCAAAAGGCATTATCTTAGAGCACGCAGCTGTGTACACATTGTCTGCAAAAAATCAGAAAAAATCAGAAAGAAACACAATACATAAAAACAACAAAAACAAAAAAACAAACAAACGAAAAAGTAGGGGCGAGAGGATATAAAGATTCAGACTATATCATCAACATGTCAGCGTCAAATAAGATATAAAATAGTGGGAAAAAACGAATCACAGCGTATCTGGGAATAAAACAAGTTCATGCAATTTGCCCCGGGACCACACTAGCAACGCTCTAGCTAAGCCCCTAACAGGTAACAATTGTTTGATCATAAACAAAATATGTCAATGAATAAAAAATCAAATATTACAAGTAATACAAATGCAGCAATGTGAACAATTAATGACGTAGACTATATACATGAGTGTTGGCATAATGTAGACTGACATGTCGTGTAGAGAGGCCACCGTTGTTGTACGCATCAAATAACAAAACGTTTTTTATTTAGATATTTTGTTTAAAATAACTCTTAATGTACATTTATTTACAAATTAATATAATTGCATAAGGTAATACATTGAACACCTCATATAATATCCGAATACCTACTGAAAATGTCAATTACAAGTTTTAAATAGGCATTTACCAATGGTAAACTTTTTCATTATTTTATACATATAATATAATTCTAGAGAAAGTTGTATTAAGAATGTTGCCACTTTTGTTTGTTAAAGCTATAGCGGATTTCGAGGGGAGCACCCTCATCTGAGTCATCCTATGACTTGAAAGGTTATCACATAACATTTAACTGAATGTTGTTTAACTGTTTATCAAGACATTATATTGAATATGTATAACCGGTCGCCCCCAAACAAGAAAGGATACATAAACGGGAAGCTGCCCTATCTCACTTACGAATATATTTTCCTTTGAATTGTTCCAAGGATAGACTCCGAAACACAAAACCGGTGTACATACCAATCCGACGGACGAGACTAAAGGAACATGTTTTACTCAATAATACACAGAAGAAATTGACTTGCGGCGATAAGTCTTCATCCGGGTCAAATGCAACGTGCTATCCAGTAGACCACGCCAGCCCCCTTGAAGTGAACGAGTTCCTCGCCGATGTTTGGAGGGTGAAAACTCGTTAAATGTGAAAATCTTTAAAACATCTCAGCACATTGTTTTTTTCCATAAGTTGACCACCACACAAACCCCACCCAATTGAAAATGTCGCAGCTTTATCTTCCACCACTGATATCAGACCGAGATATTTCGAACAGGGGAACTTATCTAGTCGTTTTTTTAAGATGTATGTTTTCAACTACCGACTAGGATCCTGTGTCAGAAGCAAACAGGATCCGGTGCCATAAGCAACCACGATCCGTTACTTTGCAATGCACAAACAACTTAAAGCTTCTTGCAATCGGTAGATATTATTATGTATTAAATACATCCGATGGATGTTATGGCTGAACATACATAATTCCAGACATAGCATATGCCAATAGCAGTCACTATTTTTGAAATAAACACAATTGTCTTAGAACTAGACGTACTTTCACGCGTCGGTGTGTAAACAGTGCGCGTTCTTTCAAATCTAAAACACTGTTTTTATAACCCGTTCTTTATGAATTCAGACACACAAATGCATCTAGTGATCCGTGGGTGTGATCATTTTTAAAAAGTGTCTTATTGTAAAGTAATATTAAATATCTTTTAACAGTTTACGTGTGTTTACCCGCCAGGGTTCTTTATATGAGTAACCAGGATCAAGGTAACGCTGTTTGAAGCAGCCAGGGTCCGTTATGTCTGTCCACCGTGAATATAAACCATTGCTTTTCGACATATTGCTTTTCCAGGTCCGTAGCTACACTGGGGCACACAGAGGTATTTGCCTTGGTTGAATTTTGGGAATGTATATACTTTACATAAAAACAACTATATACTAGTATACTAGTATACAAGGACCCTGGGGGAAATGCAACACATTGAAGGAAATTAAAACAAAATCTAGGGTGGAGAGGGAGGTTAATGCCACCGGACATCAACATAAGGGATTTTCTCACTCTTTCCCCTCCCTCCCTCCCTCCCTCTCGCTTTCTTCCTTATTCTCTATCTCTCTTTCTCTCTGTATATGTCTCTCTCTTTCTCTCTTTCCTTATCCCTCTTTTTGACTCTCTATGTCTCTCTCTGTCTCTGTGTCTCTCTATCCATTTTATTTTCAATTTCAAAATTTCAATTCATGCATAAATTAAGAGTTATTTATTAAAACTATGTTGATTTATAATCTACTAATATGTGTAAACCATGCATGCATAACTTCACATAACAAATACTATATCTCCATCTTTACCATTAGTTACGAGCCTCTACCAATATTCCAATTTTGATAAACAATGTCTCCCTTGTGTTTTGTGTCAATATACAGTACACACGTACAAACACATAAAAATGGAGGATTATTTGTATATAATGGTTTCTGTGATGCAACGGGATTATTGGAAAGGGTCTTTGTTAAAAGGCCGCTACGTTTACTTACAGGTATTGTTTTGGATTATATATAAATATGGAGTTGAGTAAGTACATCTTTAGCTTCCTTTTCAATTTCTAACAACTTGCATTTCCTGTTAGGTTTTTCTACTAAAGATTGGTCTCATCAGTTCGGTGGTAAAATGCCGTCTGCTAAAATCCACTTTTATACCCGTTATAAGACCAGTGGTCGATTCACAAAGTACCTGAAGCGTCTCAGACAGTACCGCCTTATCTCATTAATATTCAGTGAATTTAGGTAGTGCGCATGTTGTATATATGAACCCACACGTATACAGTAATCACTTAGAACAACATGCGTAATGACCGTTACATTTGTTCAGTTCTAGTGTGCCTTTTATCGGGATTGTGTAGCTTTAAGTTTGAAAATCACGTTCCCACAGAAGTCAGGTTGTGATATTCCTAGTCGCAAAAGAGTTCTTGAATTAAGTTTATATAAACAATTTTTCTAAGTTTAATTGTCATAAATATAATAGCATGCCACTATATATGTGAAAACGATAAATGTAAAAACGCTGTATCTACTTTTGATATTGTCCAGATAAATACCTGATGGACGGGATTTGAAGATTATCGATACCAAGTGCCGTCGGCCCGTGTTGTCGATGTGTTTCAAGTCCCAAATACCAGATGTCGATCTCGCACAATACAAACCCGCTAGAACTATGTTATTTCTTATCTGACATGGATGTTATGCATGTAATACAGACATTCTCGAGAGATTGAACATAATAAAAAAAGGTCTCACTGCTTACAAGGTATGCACATCTCTCAAAACCAGACTAATAACATCTACAGCGTTATTTCTTTTTAACAATTTCAATTTGTTGTTTGAGCGTAATGTTCTTTAAAATAACGTTTAAATCGTTATGTTGGATGTTTTCGGACTCAATAAAAGTGAATCAGCTACCTTTCTCTCTTGACTGATTGTGTTTAATGTTTCCAAGAGATCCCCTTTTAAGTATTTATTATAGATACATAATAATGGAGAAAAGCATAAATTTATACTTCAATATGTTTACATCATGGCATTTGTTTTTTTTCTTAAAAACCTTAATAGTCATCTGTTTCAGTTCTTTGTCTGATGTTATGTCTACTCAGAATAAATACGACAATGTCTGCTGTAAATTTCAGGGTGCCTAGACGTCGAATATGAATCGAGATTTTTTTTATTAGTTTCCATATGCATTTTATACCTGATATGATGAAATAGAATGAAAACGGACGCTCCTGAATTTGTTTGCAATCTTCGCGTAGCCATCCTCTAAGTTTCGCAAAGCCAAAAATTCATTTTGACCCTCTCTGTTTACGTGTAATTTTATTGACAGCTGAAACCAAAATGGCGACGGTGGAATATTCCATTTTTTTAGGGTAGGGTGACTATAAAATTCAGTTGACTAACAGTGGTGTAAAAATAATATAATATAAACGCAGTATACTATTTAACTACCTTTTATTTGCTAGAAATAATGTATTTCATTCCAAAATAAAAGATAAGTATGATCGATAGCTGGAGGTGCTGAACATTTAACAACAACACCACGCTGCATAACCTACGTTTTATTTGGTACATCCGAGCCCAGCCACAGACATGCGCAGACGACAATTTCTAAAAATAATGCCGTCATGTTGTTTTATTTTTTACACTGTAAACATGGGGGGATAAAATGAATTTTAGGCTTTGTGAAGCATAACGGATGGAAATGGCAAGATTGTAAAAAGATCCAGGAGAGTCTGTTTTCATTCATCAGGTATGAAAACATATAGCAAGTAATAAAAAAAATCTCGATTCATATTTGACGTCTAGGCACCTTGAAATGCACAGTTATTTTTTTATAGAAGTCAGGCGAAATATATATACAATTTGCAGCAGTAAAGACTGAAATGCACAGAAACGTACAGGCAAAAACATTTTATGGTTACAGCATATTCGTTTTAATTTCATTTTAAAAACACACATGCATCTAATTTGCCAGTTTAATCGTTACAGAGACGACGCAGAACAGATGTGGAAGACCGCTTTTGATGACGTCAAATCCACATATGGAAAGGAGTACCTGCCTGGAATGATTGATGCGATAAGACTTAATGGTGCAACCACAACAAAGCCGGTGATTGACGCCATTGAAGACTCACTAATCAGTGAACGACCACACACGCGTTATCTGGTGGATGGTGGAACTGGGAGGATGGTTGTTGACGCGGTATGTATAGAACAAAAAAGAATTATTGCATGAGATAAACGTTGATTTCTTATTACCTGTTCCTATTTTCCTCATGTCTTATTCGAATAAATAATAAGGAAACATTTCTTTCAA
This sequence comes from Cyrtodaria siliqua, assembly GCA_037043455.1. Classification (NCBI taxonomy): domain Eukaryota; kingdom Metazoa; phylum Mollusca; class Bivalvia; order Adapedonta; family Hiatellidae; genus Cyrtodaria; species Cyrtodaria siliqua. The sequence continues at coordinate 258,110 of JAWPHD010001004.1, forward strand.
ATAAACAATCGGAAACGGTCAAATAATAATATTACAAATGTTGCTTTCTTTTAAAGTAGCTATCCTGCCAAATAACGACAAAATTACAATATTAAACCGTTAATCAAACCGTGAAACCGGCTCCAGGTCATATAATAATGTATATCTGCCGATTAAAAGGTATACACAACCCAACTTTTATAATCGGTCAGCCAGGTTTTTGAAAATAACACGAATACTAAAATTTTAAAACTGGAAATCACCGAAACACATACCAATATTTGATTAGGGTTATCAACATGGTTTTAGTCAGATCAAGGCAGATTGAGTTTTATAAATCAGTAGCGATATTTGTTAAACGGCGGCAGTTAAAATTTCAAATGAATTATTAAAAAAATATAATTCTTTGAAAAGTGACCGATTATAAAAGTTGAGTAGTGTATATGTATTTGTATATTTATTAACACGTTCTTAGAATACATGTGATTGAATATGCGTAAGATGAATTATGAGTTAAACTCTTAATTCGACGCTCCATTTTTGAGGTTTCGCCCGGCTGGTTAAAGCTATTTATATTGTCAATATATTTTGGATTCTCATAATATGTAAGTTATATAATATATACCTCGTCGTCTGTAGGTATAGAAATGGTTTGCGTATGATGTAAAATGTGGCTGTTGTTGGTGGGATAACTACTTTAAAAATGACTATGAATGATTATCTATGGATATTTGTTAGGCTTGTCATGAGTGGTTGTGACTGAGTCGAATCAATGACAGTGATGCATTTAAATATGTTTAATGCAACTTATGTCAAAAGTATGTCATATAAATATACAATTATGCTTCATTTTTTTACCTCATCAACCAAAAAGACGATTTTGGTGTCAATATTCTATAAATAGTTTCATTGTAAACCATAGTTATACCATGACTGCGTTTTATATTATAGACACTTGCTCGATACTATCACTTGGTGCCGACATGGTTATATGACTGGATCATCATTACAAGGACCAAATGCGACAGATTCCCAGATTACGCTAAGAAGAAACTGGAGTAATGTATACATTTGCGGTTGCAATGTGTCTATATTGTTCCAGGTCAATACCAGGTGGGTGGTATTTGAAGGATCATCGATAGCAAGGGCAGTAGACCACAAGTGTTGATGTGTTTCAAATCCCAAACACTAGTTTTGATCTCGGACAATATAAATCCGCTAAATTAGTTTATTTCACAAATTCGCACAGCTAACATTATATGTTCCGACACCAAATGAAGAAAATATATGACTTTATACTGTTTTAAAAATTTCAATTTTGTAGCTAGAACGTAACGTTTCTAAAAACTAACGTAATCGTTGTTTTTTTAGTTTTAGTTGACTTATAAAATCATTTCAAATGACGTTCTAATGGTGGAATTATGTGACGTCATAGGTTTTGATAGGACTTTTAAAATGTTTTCAATAAAAATCAGCATTGAGTAATTTAATAAACTATGTCAGATTCATATTTTCAAGCAGGTAGTTCTCGAGAAAGAATAGAATGACATGAATACATATGTCAAATTGACTTCCATTGAGCCTTGGCATTTTCTGTTTACAATTAGAAGTAGATATATATAAAATAAAAAGTAATTAATAATGATTTTTCTTCAATCAAAACAAAAGAAATACATTTGGGAAGCATTCTCTTTAATAATCGATGTATAACACAATCGCGTTCATTCCCATTTGAATATAATTAAATCCTTCTATAGAATTGTATTAGATTTTTTACTACACTCAAGTGATATGAAAACGCAACACGGGAATTTCCGCTATATATTGTATATACTGCACACTTAATTGCACATAATATTCCAAAGAAATCCCAAGATGTTTTTTTAGAAAAAAATTGCAGTTAACTAGAGAAAGGACACAACTGTGATGTTGTAGACGTTTTAATCACACTACACTTTGTAACAAGAACTTCATCAATGTTGAAGTTGCTCTTCGAAAAATTGAGCTAGTTCAGTACTGTATTTAACGTAAATAGTTTGCAAAATTTTGCATCCTAAGTTTGCTCACATGATTGAGCCAAACGCGTACTCTGTGAATAATGAAACATTGCAAGAATACTATTTGCTGTATTATTTGTTGTTTTAGTATTTTTTCCAAAAGGAAAGGTCTTACGTAGCCATGTACCATTCGATTAAAAGCAGCATATTGTACATACAATATATAGCGGAAATTCCCGTGTTGCGTTTTCATATCACTTCAGTGTATAATTATTGTTATGTGTTCATCTTATCTCTTTTCCTCTCAAACTTAATTTACGAAACCGATGGATATACATTTCCTCCGAAGGATTCGGGTGGCATATACCCGAGTAAGGTTCTGTGACATTTAACATTGGTGTCAATAGGGAAAATAATTGGTGGTTTCATACCTGAGAATGGTAAACAATGCCCGTATTTTTGCAAACAATACTTATTTGATTCAACAATTGCTATCTCGATAATCTCGAGCTATTAACGATTTCAATGTAATACATAATATATCCTTTGATCTTCTCTCATTTAATTGGTCATTATTAATATGTGCTATTCTAACACCGTGGAAAACGACCACTTACTAGAAAGAATTGAATTTCGTGTTTTGATGCTGATGATATTGTTATGACAGAAAGCGCTCGGGAATAAATGTGTAATAAAGAGTACGATAAAGAACCTTTGAAAACGTCCGAGCACGTCACATGCGAAATATTGCAGTCTTGGTTTGATTGTTCATGAGCGGTAGTGAAATATGTTAGCTACCGCTCACGCCCTCTAGCCCCGGGTTGAGCAAAACTCAATATTCATAAAAATCAACAGTACAGAATTGTAACCATACCGAAGATGGCAAGCATATGGCGGTGAATATAGCAATATTTGTATCTTTATTTCATCCCCTATATCCAACGGCGTATGGTCCCAGGATCTAATAAAATTGTATGCCCCGACGAGCGAAATAAACAAAAAGAATTTAGTTGGGAGCAGCGGTTATGAAGCCTGCGTATCACAAGTAACAGTCAAAAGACTAAGTTAAAAAGTAAACATATACTATGAGCCTTTTATCGGCCGGAGTAAGTCCTGCTTGAACAGCTATTTCCCCAATATTGCAAGCTTATATTATGTGTGTTTATTCGTAAGAAAAATATTAGTGCATATGTGTTTTAATTGTTTTTTGTAGTTCAATCCATGTGTATATCTTGCTAGTAATATTGTGATGTTTCATATATATAGTGTAACATATCTGTAATACAAGCTTATAAAAGTCAATTGCCGAGGACTGATTTCCGCTGAATTTTATAGTGTTTTGCCCAACGCCTCACCTTTTATCGATGCGTACATCTGATAAATTATATTTTATGAATTTCATTCTTCTGATAAAGAATATCTAATTTTGGTTTTCATTTCGTCTAAATCCATCAAGTGTTAAGAAAGTTAAGACGAAAGAAGTTGTTTATTTGATTTGAAGAATTGCCGACATTCGCAACAGAGTACTCAAAAGTCTCAGAACCAATCAGATTTATTTCGTATCAGTTTCGTATAATATTGTTTGAAATATGTTACATTGTATGATGTAAAATGTTTGGCTTATTTAAGGCTCGAACCCTGAACCTTCGGTTCAGTAGACACATAGTAGACGACGCTCCAACCGATGCAGTTGGTTTGTTGCGGTATTAAATAGTATATAACAAATGCCACGATCTGTAATCTGATTGGTTCGGATAATTTGGCATGTGAGCGATCACTGCTTACAATCTAGTTCAAATTCATATTCGTGCACCGCAAAAAGCCACAAGCCTCCTATATTTGTATATTATCGACTATTTTTTGATACCTATAAATATTGTTAATCATGTTTCGAAATGTAAAATCTGCGCTGTATTACGTGTAGATCTCTCTGATGCGTATGTAAATACAAATTTGTCAAAACAACCAAGGAGATCTGGATATTTAAACTTAATAACGTTCTTCTCAATAAGTACAAACAAAAAATATACGGGAAGGCATTAAAGAGCAACGATCACTTCAACCATTCTCTCTATAAATTTATATTAAACCAAACTTTTCTATTTAACATTATGTAGTAATTTATTGTTAAACATAATTCCATAATCATTGCGTTTTTACATTATTGTACTGAAAATAAATAAAATGTTAAAAAGAAAACATAATAAAGGATAATAGCAAGGTTGTGAATACTTAAAATCGATTTAAGCTAACCGGTGGACCATATTTCCCACTGACCGTTCCAAGTCGGTAACCCTGTCTTCACCACACACTTTCTGTTGTGATAATGTCGTTTTCATTATATAGTTCATTTGCTCTTTGTTTGTGGTACAGAGCGGATCTACGGTGCTATTGCGTTTGGGTGCTATGATTTCTATAGGACCATTTTTCTCATTTAAGAAGTTTATGACTCTAAAAGTTTTTATTTGATTAAAAAAAATGCCGACAATAAAAATGCATTAATGGTTGTTCTGATTTCTGCCAATTTACTGAGTACTTGCTTTATGGCTTACTAAGCTGTTGATTTTTATATTCATATATGCATTATAATCTATGTTTTATACTTGTATTACCTATTAATGCTGCCTTGTTCGTTAGGGAACATAGCCCAGTGGAGATTTATTTATTATTCTTCCGTTTTATTGGAATGATGATATGGTAAGGAGTAATAACAGTACACCCTAAATCTGGTTTAAAACCAAAGCGTCCTTGTGTCACTGACCGTTGACCGTTCCAACAATCCGTAATAGTTTTGTATAAAAAAAAATTGGGGGTTTAAACCGGTTCTAGGGTGCACCAAACCTCACACTTACCCTACTGTCATCCCATTAAAACAGGACAGTGTAAATAAAGAAATCCCCGCCATGATCTAATCTCTAACCAACAAGGCAGCATCAATAGGCAATATAAGTAAAACACAAATAAGCTCGTGTAAATATAATACAAAAAAAACAATAGCCTAGAAAGCCACAATGAAGGTACTCAATGACTTTGCAGGAGCCAGAGCAGTAAGAGAATAAACCATTAAGGGCACGACAAGAAAGATCATAGACAAACATCAAACGCCACCGTCCCAATGGGCTTTAGGTAGGCGTCATCATAGGGTCCACAGCCTGTCTGGTCATCGTACAATTAAAGAGGAAAGCATAGTGGCGAACTGTAAAAGGGTCCACCACCACGCAAGCAGTACGTTGCAAAATAATAGGGTCATAACCTCTTTTGATAAACTTTTTAACAAGTTTAACCAAAATAGTATGAAAGTGATCATGACCTAGAATCTTACGAAGTTTATAAATCACATCACCATAGAAGTCAGGTTGTGATATTCCTTGTCGCAAAAGAGTCCTTAAATTACTTTTATATTTGGAAAGAAGATCAGGGTTACGATAATAAAATTTTGCAAAGGTTTTACGAAGTTTATGGTAACGGTAACCCTGATTGAGTAACTTTTTAGTTATACAAAGATTACGAATATTGAAGTCCTCAACTTGAGTACAAGCTCTAGAAAAACGAATAAGTTGAGACACATATACCCCATAAGAAGTTGCTCGGGGAACATCCCCATCCAAGTGAGGATAATTAACAATGTCAAAATTAAAATCATCTCTCTTGTCATAGATTTTGTTAATTAGTTTACCATTTTCAATCGAGAGATCTAAATCAAGAAAAGAAACGTTATTATCAGATATATTAGCTTTGTTAAGCTGAAGTTCTTTAGGATAAATATTAAATATAATATAGTTGGAAAGAAAGGGTTGTCAATGTTCAATATGTCATCCAGATACCGAGAGGTATCATTAAAGGCTTCAATAACATCTGCCTGGGTATCTGGTGAAAGACTCAACATGAAATCCCTTTCATAGCAAAATAAGAACAAATCTGCGACAAGTGGTGCACAGTTCGTACCCATATGGATACCAACAATTTGTCTATAAACGGTGGTTCCATACCTGACGAAAATATTATCTAATAGGAAGATGAGTGCTTCACAAACTTCATAGCAAGTCCACATAGTATAATTGTCAAAACTGCCGTTAGTAAAAAACGCTTTATATTATTACATGCCAAAAATGTAGTATTTTCTCTAGCAAATGTTTTTTGAATAAGAGAAATTAGCTTGTCTTTAATAAGGTGATGTGGTAAGGTTGTATATAGTGTAGAGAAGTCATAAGTGCTTATTGATGAAACTTGACCTTTCTTGAACATATTATCAAGAACGTCTCCTGAATTTTTTATAGACCAAAATAAATTAATCCCAGAGTTTTCATAAGTTTTATCACAATACAGTTTAACGTGATCTTTAACGGCAGTAAGACAAGAAGTTAAAAGTTTGGAGATGTTTGTTGTGGTGCAGGCACTAGAATTTGAAATAAAGCGAGCCTTATATGGATTTTTATGTAATTTAGGAATCCAGTACATAGTAGGCAGTTTATTTTGCTTATCGTTTACACCAGTCTTGAAAGTAGTGCACCGAGTGATATGTGCGGAAACAACATCATCCTCGGTAGAATTAACTGGAGTATACGAATTGGTGCTGCCGAGTTCCAGAGATAAAACATTGACGTAATGTAGGCCTCAAACAATAATTACATTATTAGCTGCTTTATCTGCAGGAACTAAAACAAATTTATTATGAAATTCCTGAATTCCCGATTTTAAATTACGAAAGGGAAACCTAGGTCTCGGAGGAAGTAAAGAGGGGTTAGCATTATAAAAGTTAATACGTGTATCTATAATTTTCAGAATTGACTTTTTCCAAGTAGAATGTGAGTTTGGGTCCGCATGTTCTCTACGACACCATTTGATACTAAAATCTTCAATGGAGTGGGCGATCTGGGCACGACAGGCATTAAAATCAATAGTTGAAGGTAATCTATATTTAGGACCTTTCGAAAACAAATGCCGAATAAGCCACACTTCAAACAAATTCTTAGAGGTTAAGTCGTTTAAGCAAAGTTAACGGACGACTGAAAGACGCGGTCACAACGACGCACTTTGAGAGTTTTGTCTGTGGAAAAAGGGGCCGTGGCCGAGTGTTTAAAGTGTCTGACTTGAAATAACCTGCCCCTGACCAATATGGGTTCGAGACCTCATGGAACAAGGAATCATTATGTGAGGAGGCTATCCAGATGACTTGTGGAACGTCGTTGGTTCTATCCAGGTGCACGCCGGTTAACGAATATTAGTTTTTTTTTACCATATGAAGCTGGAAAGTCGTCATATGATATTAGCCGTTGTTCCGACTATAAAATCAAATTCAATTCAAGTCTCTTGCAGATCCTCTTTATAAGCTTAGAACAAATGTGAAGGACTTATTTTATCAAAATTCCACAACTATTTAAGGCGATATGACCTATAGCACAATTGTAAAAACAATATAATGGAAGTGGATGCAAAAGCATAAAATGGCAGTCTAAGAATGTATAGATTTAAATTAGTTTAATGCAATTGTAGATTGTGTTTGCTTTAAACAATGTTCATCAATATGCCACACATAATGTTAAAGGGCGTAATATCGTCATCATTCCAAGATGTGTGACTCCATTTTTGTTTGTTGTTTTTGTAAATTTCCTATATTGCCAATCGCTTAATTAATAATTTCTGTTATTAAGATGTTTTAAGATGAATACGTCTTCAGTGATCTTCTCATTGAAATCAATGTTCAAATGATAGAAATAAGTATAAAAATCGAACAGGAAATGAAGCTTTCACAGAACACAGTAAACCCCAAAACACGCAAACCAAATATGAATGGCAATGTTAATAAGGAATAAAGGCATATGACGTCACAAACATAAAAGGTTTGACAATAACGTTACCGCCTTCCCAGTAAACAAAAGACGTTGGCTAGACGTAGTATAGACATCGGACCCCGACGTTGGATCAACGTTGGATTGTGGTTGGATTTGAAAGTTTATTAGACGTCAGACCACGACGTCTAACCAACGTCGGGTCTTACCATTTTCAAACGTAAATCCAACCATTCACCAACGTGAATCCAACCATTTACCAACGTGAATCCAACCTTTTACCAACGTGAATCCAACCATTTACCAACGTTAATCCACCATTTACCAACGTGAATCTAACCATTTACCAACGAGAATTCATACCATTTACCAACGTAAATCCAACATTTCACCAACGTGAATCCAACCATTCACCAACGTGAATTAGGCCTCTTTAAATCTAAATTCAACCATGTTCAGTATACATCGGAATGCATGTGCAGATGTGGAAAGCTCCAAAAACAGACTACCGCTTTTGAACAGTCTCAATCAAACTGAGACTGCAATATTTCGTATGTGTCGTTTTCGGCCGTATCCAAAGATCCATTATCATACTCTTTTTTATAGCACAGTGGCGTTGCTTGTGCAGTGTGGCGGCAGTAAAACGTCTCCCCGCGCTTGCAATCAGTATTGTTATTCATTCGATTTTTGGAGATCGCTGATCCCGATACTTATATTTAATTATCGGTGGTACTTTTTCATTTTTTTTTTGTTTTCTTACTTAATTTTCGATTCAGTGGTTCCATTACTCCGGCCGATTAAAGGTTATATTTTGAAGAACGTTACCTATTTGAAGTTTGTATATAGGTGTATGAGTGGGTGGATGTTGTAAACAATGATTTGTTCTGTATAAAAAGCCTTGTTTTTCTTGACAATAAATAAGAAAATTGTTGGCATAGTCCAAATAAGCTGTTCTTGTTTCAGTGTCAGGCTCTAAAAGAATAGAGATTGCAACAGTTAACGACAACAATTGTTCGTACTTTCTTTTGAAAGAATTTTATTTAAAACAACTGGGCCTGTATACATAAGAAATTGCCTATATTCTGTAGCTTTCCATCGTTCAATTTCAAACACTGTTCTGGGCTGCCTTGCAATTTCGTTTGGCAATTTTCCAGAAAAAGACACAAGTCTATTTGAAAGTTCAGCAATCTGTCTTGCTGAAAGTTTACACCGACTTGGATCCTGTCTAAGAAACCATAGAATTATTTTAACAACATCAAGACAGACCATGTGCATATAGTCTAAACAAAAAACAGAAACACATAGTACATTGTATGCAACAAATGGAGTCGCACCACTCTGATGCGACCGATATCTCCCTAAAGCGAAATCTCCATCTGTTCTTAAAGGACACATTTCTTCAGAATAGAGCACTACACGATTGTCTTTCCAGTATCCCTGAACAGTAGATCTTTCACACGCATAATAACCGGTGTGGTCTTTAATGTTCTTTTAAAAAAGCTCTGGCAGGAGCATCACATATGAAAGCATTGGTACGTCTATTAAAAGTTTAGTCCATTCTCAACCAGCTCATTAAGCTCTGTTAAAATGTCTGTCAAAAAGTCTTCGTCAGAGTTTGGTTTTCCCGATACATTTAACATTGAAATGGAAACTATTAAATGGTGTATAATGTCCAAGACTACGTCATCAATAGCAGATTTGCTTAATTGATTTTTAGTTGACCATGCATCCAGCTTTCCCCTGAAGCTTTTTTCATCTACTTCATTTTCTGACAAACTTTCTGAATCTGATTCTGAAGATTAATCTGTTTCTGAAAACCCAAAGTCTGACCCATCACTTACATTTGGCTCATCACTATCTGTTGCACTAAAAAAAAGGTACAGCTTCTTCCTGAAGAATTCCTTGTTCAATGACATCTGGTATGTCATCATCACTGCTACTATCCATAGTCAATGCCCGTACCTCTGCATGATTTTGACGCCAGCGTCTCAAGTAAGACATGATTTTATCGCTGTAAAAAGTTAGTATGGTAATAGCATGCAATGTACTCATGCACTTAATTGTAGTCCAGTCATTTAATTACTGTAATTACACCCCCTCTGTTGTATAATGAAATATAAAAAGATCGGACAAGGAAAGTAGCATTCCAGGAGGACAGTCAACCACAACACACAGAAACAAACACGCCAACAGACAAACAAGAAGGCAAAAGTGATAATAAATGCAAACGACATCACAAACACAAAAGGGTTGACAATAGGGCTACCGCCTTGGAACGGGCATCAAAGACTCCAGTAATGATCTACGGACAATCCATTAGTTACAGTACCAATCCTGGCCTATTTAGTATGGGGCCACACAGGTAGCTTGGACGGATATATACACTGTACATTGCATGCAGAGGGCATTCTTAATATTGTCTCTGTCTAGGATAGATATCTTCATTAAACTGGTAGTGTTCCAGAACTGAGTCTTGTTTATTAACATTGTCACACATTCAGTTAACAATATAACATGGTGGCAGCGGTGAGGTGATTACCAGCGACTCTTGCAGTGGATAACTAATGACATGCTGGAGTAAATTGGTGACAGTATTGGTGTTTTTCTGATAAGTATTGGAGAACTTGTGATACGTTAATATGGCGGCTTTTAATTTTTCAAATTCAGACGCGTCTGACTTTGCTAAACCAGAAGCATGGGAAGAATAGTTTAAACGATTTGAAAGGTTCAAGACGGGACGGGTTTAGAAGAGAAGACAGAAAAAACGCAAATAAATGCATTATTGTATTCAATGGACAGCGAGTCTGAGGACATATTTATAGCGTCATTTGGACTGTCAGATGAGGAACAAAACGTTTACAAAACTGTCACGGATAGATTAAACAAGTACTTTATACCAAAGCGTGCCAAATTCAATCAGCGGATGCAACTCGAGGGCGAATGTGTAGACACTTTTGTCACCAATTTACACAAATTATCAGAGAATTGCCAGTTTTGAACGTTGCACGATGAAATGATTCGGGATAGGATTGTCGTGGGATTAACAAACCACAGACTGTCGGAAAAACTCTTAATCTATCGTGTCTCTGTCTAGGATAGATGTCTTCATTAAACTGGTAGTGTTCCAGAACTGAGTCTTGTTTATTAATATTGTCACGCATGCAGCTAACAATATAACACCCTAAACAAAATGCATTGGAATAACACCCTAAATAAAATGCATTTAAGGTAACATAGCTGCACATTTTATAAGTTCAATACTTACAATGGTTATATTTAATAGACCATTAAACAACCATATACGGTCGAATGATCCTGGTGCTATGGCGAGCAACAGACACATTTTAGCAGAAAAAAACAAACTTTTAAAAGCATTAAATTTCTCTTTGCTTTGTCCTGTCCCGATACCCCTGATATTGTTTCTGTAGTTGAAAGGGTATAACATATAAAAGAGCACAAACTTATATTCCAATATGACTGACCATTATTTATATGATTAAAAGCTTTATACATGTATATACAAAGATTGAATTCAAGTATAATCCTGTTCAATTTCTTTTTTAACAATTAATAATTTAAAACAATATGGATACAAGTAATTTACATCTATAAAAGTACAACAGGTGAAACTCAAAAACTCAAAGTCATTCGGACCAGCTTAAAAAATTAGAGTGAAAGAACTTCAAGTTAAAAAACCTGAATTTAAAGGCAAAACATTTGATGGGACCACAATTGTGACTTTGAGTTAGACAAACTAAGCACAGTTTGTCTTAACAAAGATTGAGCTACCGCATTTTAACTGTTTTTGAGTCTGATCTTATTTTACAGGCCGGTGTGGTTGGAACAAACACAATAACATAATTAAGGTTCTGACTTTTTTCAATGTTTAAGAAATAGTTTATCCCTAACAGTGGTATACGGGAGAATTTAAAAACTGTTTTGAGATCATATGAGTAAAAATTATGTCACGAGGGCGTATAATTGTACGCATATGATCGACAAACAGTGGTAAATTCTCCTGTATTCCACTGTTAGGGATAAATTATTTTGATTCTAACATGATTCTATCAAGACCCTGCAAGACGGAATGGCTAGTTGTCCTATTTTTTTGTTCGTTATTTATATAGTGGACAGGTTAATTAAATAATGGGGGTACGCGTGCGCACTTTAATAACAACGCCTTATTGCTAACGTATATGGACTTTTCTTTTGTTGGAAAAAGACCAGCAATATTATTTCTCGCAAATCGTAGATTTCAGGATGTGGGGAAGGGGTATACACATGAAGGTCGTCCATCCGTCTATCCTTCAGTTACACTTTTCAATTCTGGAGCTTCTTGGGGAAATGATAAGAGTCACAATTCGTAAAAAAAAAAGATCGTTTTTGCGTGCGAGCTTTTGTGGGTGCGTGCGTAAGCCGTGCTTGTGTGCGTGCTAGTATGCACATGTTTGTTAATATTTTTTATCTGATCAATTTGAAAGGCATTTGAATACTACTTCTTCATAAAAAAGAAAATTCATAAAAAAAAATGTTTTAAAAAGTGCTAAGGCCTGGGCTAGAAGCCCGTCCGCAACGGCGAAAACATACTAAGACAGCGCGTTAACCTACTGCACTACGGAGGCCGATTAACAATGTCGTATTAAATTAAGTTATTTTACATAAATATACTCAATCGCGAAGGACTCTGTGCTAATATCACGGTGGATAGACGTAACGGACCATGGCTGCTTAAAACTGTGTTACCTTGATCCTGGTTGCGCTTGTAACGGACCTTGGTTGGTAAAAACAGAGGGAAAATGGACACTGGTGTCAGAATATTCGAACATAAAGATATAGTATCGTATGTATAAGAAAAAAACTTTATGTGAAGGAACTTGTGAATATCTTATCCTTCGAAATACATTTTCCTTATGAACAACAAATGCAGAATAATTCCTAACAAGCTGAAACAAATTTACTCTTAACCTGTCGATACACAGTTGATGACTTTCAAAAGCCAAAATTCCATATGTTCTCTCTGACTGATTTAATGTGATCACAAATTGGTTTGCAACTGCTGTTGTTCAATAAAGATAACTGTTTAGTCTAAAAATCTGCAAATATTTACATCATGTCTAAATTTCAGAGCACCGGACCCTGAATCTGTATCTTTGGCACCGGATCCAGGTTGATAGATTGTTTTTTATATACCTTCAGATTAAAGAGAAAACGACGATCGGGACTTTGGTTCCACCAAAGCAAACAATAAAAAAACATCTGTTGGTTGCATGGTGTTTCAGTCATCTTCAGCACATTTTAGGTTATATATGATGGTCGATTTTTTCGTGGGGGAGGAAGACCATCTATTTTTTCATAAGTAGGACAAGTACTGCAAGCCTCATGAAATCTGGGAACGAGCTGGACTCGTACCCACGACCGTAGCGGTGAACTTGAAAACAGCGCCTCACCACTCTGGACTACCGGTACTAAAATCATTTATGCGACAGCATGATGGAAAATAAAAAAAGAACAGTCCAATATTAAATTATTATATCGGTTATGAATGTAGAGGGTGTGATCTTGTTATAGTGATATAATCTGGTGGTGAGTTTGGCTAAATGAGTCTATGTCGTACAAGGTACAAGACTAAACAAAGGTACTCCGGACCTACGTTCGTGTATATACGTTTGCGCCTTGAGATAATTCTCTCTTTACGACCTGTCTTCCGTCGACAGTACCCTAAAATAAACTATGTGCCCGCAATAGACATTAACCAAACTTACTTTCCCCGCAGCGCGCTGCATGACGGTTTTTGTTGCCGTTTTACACGACAATGACCTCAAACAGTGTTTATATTTGTAACCGGAGGCCCCAGGTTCAATCCTCCGTGGTGTCACTGATTTCCGTCGGTGTGTTCTTGGGCAAGACATTTTCCCTTAGCCTCGTCCGTCGGATGAGGACGTAAACCGGGCGGTCTCGTGTATCGGTCTATCCTCCGAGCACGTTAAAGAACGATAGGAATCTATTCGATAATAAGAGTAGGACACGGTTCCCGAATTCCTATGTATCCTTCCTCTCTCTCTGGTGCGGCTCTAAATAACCTATACTGTGTTGATGAGCCGTTAAACAACATTCAATAATATTTAAAAAAAAAAAAAGGTTTATTCAAAAGGCAGTATCTTAGAGCACGCAGCTGTTTACACATTATCTGCAAAAATCAGAAAATTAAAAAAACAACACACTACATAAAAAAAAACAAAAAAAAAAACAAACAAACGGAAAAGTAGTTGCGAGAGGATATAAGGATTCAGACTATATCATCAACATGTCAGCGTCAAATAAGATATAAAATAGTGGGGAAAAACGAATCACAGCGTATCTGGGAAAATAACAAGTTCATGAAATTTGCCTCGGGACCACACTAGCAACGCTTTAGCTAAGCCCCTTACAGGTAACAATTTTTTTATCATAACCAAAATACATCAATGAATAAAAAATCAAATATTACAAGTAATACAAATGCAGCAATGTGAACAACTAATGAGGTAGACTATATACATGAGTGTTGGCATAATGTAGGCTGACATGTCGCATAGAGAGGCCACCGTTGTTGTACGCAACAAATAAGAAAACTTTTTTTTATTTAGATATTTTGTTTAAAATAACTCTTAATGTACATTTATTCACAAATTAATATAATTTCATAAAGTAATAAATTTAACACCTCATATAGAAAAACTTAGTTTTTCGTTTATAATCTCCGAATACTTACTGAAAATGTCAATTACAAGTTTATCAATGGTAAACTCTGAATTCGCAAGTTTTCATTATTTTATACATATATAAATTTTATGTGACATAAAATGATTTATGTGCCAGAACTTGATTGTGCATGGGGAATACTAATCGAGTTGATCCGACTGTTACTATTATTAGCTACTGTTACTATTAATAGCTCATGAAAAACGACATGGTGACCTCCACCTTTTTTCTCTGTCGACATGCTGTTACACGCATGTATTCATCCCATGCTCTTCTTCGTCTGGCCTTTCGTGAGTTGCTACAGGCAACCCACTCTTGGGTGGTTTTTAGTTAGCCAGATAAGTTCAAAAATGCTTGAATTATCATGATATCAAAATATTATCATAATATGTATGTATATGGCATTGGATATATGCTTTTTCTTCTTGCATATAAAAGATAATTTTATGGCATTAAATAAATGCCCATATTCAACTCATATCAGTGTTGTTATATCATTTTTCCCCATACAAGCTTAGTAGAGCATTGGATGTCTTTTGTTTAAAAAGTCCCTACAAACATAAATAAATTTTATGTGACATAAAATGATTTATGTGCCAGAACTTGATTGTGCATGGGGAATACTAATCGAGTTGATCCGACTGTTACTATTATTAGCTACTGTTACTATTAATAGCTCATGAAAAACGACATGGTGACCTTCACCTTTTTTCTCTGTCGACATGCTGTTACACGCATTTATTCTTTGATCCCACCCCCATCCCCCTTCTTTTTCACCAACTAACTTTGGAAAATTATCAGTCGGATCTCCTCTTCTGTTCCCCAAATTATCATATAAATTACATTATTCATATTTGTTCTCCATATTATCATAGGCTTTACAATTCAATATCGTTCTGGTGGTTTTTAGTTAGCCAGATAAGTTCAAAAATGCTTGAATTATCATGATATCAAAATATTATCATAATATGTATGTATATGGCATTGGATATATGCTTTTTCTTCTTGCATATAAAAGATAATTTTATGGCATTAAATAAATGCCCATATTCAACTCATATCAGTGTTGTTATATCATTTTTCCCCATACAAGCTTAGTAGAGCATTGGATGTCTTTTGTTTAAAAAGTCTGGACAAACATAAAATATAATTCTAGAGAAAGTTGTATTGAGAATGTTGCCACTTTTGTTTGTTAAAGCACTAGCGGATTTCGAGGGGAGCACCCTCATCAGAGTCATCCTATGATTTGAAAAGATTATCACATAACATTTAACTGAATGTTGTTTAACTGTTTATCAAGACATTATATTAAATATTTATAGCCGGTCGCCCCAAAAAAGAAAGGATACATAAACATCCGGGAAGCTGCCCTAATCTTACTTACGAATATATATTCCTTTGATTATCAATTGTTCCAAGGATAGACTCCGAAACACAGAACCGGTGTACATACCAATCCGACGGACGAGACTAAAGGAACATGTTTTACTCAATAATATACAGAAGAAATTGGCTTGCGGCGATAAGGCTCCATCCGGGTCAGATGCAACGTGCTATCAAGTAGACAACGCCAGCCCTCTTGAAGTGTACGAGTTCCTCGCCGATGTTTGGAGGGTAAAAACTAGTTAAATGTGAAAATCTTTAAAATATCTCAGCACATTGTTTTTTCCATAAGTTGACCCAGGCACAAACCCCAACCAATTGAAAATGTCGCAGCTTGATCTTCCACCGCTGATATCAGACCGAGATATTTCGAACGTGGAACATATCTAGTCCTTTTTTCAAGATGTATGTTATGTTTTCAACTACCGCCTAGGATCCTGTGTCAGAAGCAAACAGGATCCGGTGCCATGAGCAACCAGGATCCGTTACTTTGCAGTGCACAAACAACTTAACGCTTCTGACAATCGGTAGATATTATTATGTATTAAATACGTCCAATGGATGTTATGGCTGAACATACATAATTCCAGACATAGCATATGCCAATAGCAGTCACCATTTTTGAAATAAACACACTTTTCTTAGAACTAGACGTTATTTCACGCGTCGGTGTGTAAACAGTGCGCGTTCTTTCACATCTAAAACACTGTTTTTATAACCCGTTCTTTATGAATTCAGACACACAATTGCATCTAGTGTTCCGTGGGTGTGATCATTTTTAAAAAGTGTCTTATTGTAAAGTAGTATTAAATATATTTTAACAGTTTACGTGTTTTTACCCGTCAGGGTCCTTTACATGAGTAACCCGGATCAAGGTAACGCTGTTTTGAGCACCCAGGGTCCGTTACGTCTGTCCACCGTGTATATAAACCATTGCTTTTCAACATATTGCTTTTCCAGATCCGTAGCTACACTGGGGCACACAGAGGTAATTACCTTCGTTGAATTTTGGGAATGTACATACTTTACATAAAAAACAACTATATACTAGTATATAAGGACCCTGGGGGAAATGCAACACATTGAAGGAAATTAAAACAAAATCTAGGATGGAGAGGTAGGTTAATGCCACCGGACACCAACATAAGGGATATGCCTCGGTTAAATTTCAGGGCTGGTTACGGGCCTGTTTTCATTTAAAATTACTTTACAAATCATTGAACTTGATTAAAGAAAATTGAAGATTTAAATAAGTAAACTTAGGAAAGGTTAATTACTAGTATTTGAACTTAATTGTTATACTAAAACTGTCGGTTTTTAGTTAACACTTACCCTGTCCTACAGACGGAAGCTGACATTTTTCATATTTGCTTTGATTTTGAAATCTTATCAATCAGAATTGTAATGTTCAGATTGCCAATTTATACAATTGTGTTGCATTTTTTGTTTGTTTCGTGAAAACATCAATATTGGGGCTCACCCTGAAACATTGGGATGTGGGGTCCTCCGGCTCTTACGCTTATGTTTATTAGACTATATAGAAACTCTCTCTCAATGCCTTTCACCCCCTCCTTCCTTCCCCCACTATCTCTCTCCCCTTTTCTCACTCTTTTCCCTCCCTCCCACCCTCTCGCTTTCTTTCTTTCTCTGTATCTCTCTTTCTCTCTGTGTGTGTATCTCTCTCTTTCTCTCTTTCCTTATCTCTATTTTGACTCTCTATGTCTCTCTCTGTTTCTGCGTCTCTCTATCCATTTTATTTTCAATTTCAAAATTTCAATTCATGCATAAATTAAGAGGAATTTATTAAAACTATGTTGATTTATAATCTACTTATATGTGTAAACCATGCATGCATAACTTCACATAACAAATACTATATCTCCATCTTTACCATTAATTACGAGCCTCTACCAATATTCTAATTTTGATAAACAATGTCTCCCTTGTGTTTTGTGTCAATATACAGTATACACGTACACACACACACACATAAAAATGGAGGATTATTTGTATATAATAGTTTCTGTGATGCAACGGGATAGTTGGAAAGGGTCTTTGTTAAAAGGCCGCTACGTTTAATTATAGGTATTGTTTTGGATTATATATAAATATGGACTTATAATGTTGAGTAAGTAGCTTCCTTTTCAATTTCTAATGACTTGTATTTCCTATTAGTTCTTTCTACTGAAGATTGGTCTCATCAGTTCGGTGGTAAAATGCCGTCTGCTAAAATCCACTTTTATACCCGTTATAAGACCAGTGGTCGATTCACAAAGTACCTGAAGCGTCTCATACAGTACCGCCTTATCTCATTAATATTCCGTGAATTTAGGTAGTGCGCATGTTGTATATATGAACCCACACGTATACAGTAATCACTTAGAACAACATGCGTAATGACCGTTACATTTGTTCAGTTCTAGTGTGCCTTTTATCGGGATTGTGTAGCTTTAAGTCATGTTAGAAATTAATATTTAAACTACTATATACTAGTATATAGTATATTATAGATATAATTTCTCTCAATTCAAAAAACTGGTTTTCAGTTATTTGTATACTGCAACTTATGAATTCATGATATGTCTATAAGTCACTGCATTCAGAATATACTGATATTGATATGCCCAACAGATTAAAGAAACAGATGATTTTTTTTATCATTATCACACCCCACTACACCAATCTAGTTAGTTATCATAATTATTATTTGATGATAATGTGTTAATGAGAAATTATAAGCTGCATGCTGTGGAGCAAGGTCCCCTTTTAAATGATGTTTGAGAAATAATTACATGTACATGTGTGTTTTTATTTAACCAGACTGTGTGTGATACAGTGCAATTTGGGGGAGTTCCTACATGCTGATCTACATGTGCACTAGGACCACTGCAGTTTTTATTATTCATTAATAACATTACGTGATCATTATTAGTTAGGGCATGCAAACTGATGATATAACAGTATGTGAATTAATAGGTCTAGGAATGCCGTTCAAAGACATCTGCAGCTTGCTCTTAATTTGGCAGTTAGGTGATCAATAAATTAAGTATGGTTCTCAGATATTTACCCCTTATAAAGTTATTATATCTTAACTAACAAAGATGTTAATAATTACAACATCATTTTTAGAAGAAAATCTGTTAATGTTATAACAACAGATTTTCCTTTGACTTCAAATACTAATAGTAAAACATTCTTGAATACATGTACATAAAACATATAATAAAATTTATTAATTAAAAATTTTCACTTTTTCACGCCTATTATATGTGTAATTTGGCCAGTAAAAAGTTAGGTTGAAATAGTAAATTACAGTAAATAAGTAAATATATATAGTCATGTGTGACTTGATTTAAAATTATTCACCAATCTTGTACAAGGAGACTGAAGGATCAATGTTACCTTTTTTCCACGAAGATACAAGCATCGTGATCATAAGTTACTCTATAAAAAATATTAAATGTCAATAGTTACTGTTTTAGGCAAGTGAATTGCTAACAGTTACTTGTCGAAACCAATTTTACTTGTCCATGAATTTAAGATTTACTGTACAAAACGACAACATTTTACGAGAAGTCCAGTTGATTTATAAATATTTGTTTTATTCTGTTTCTGTATGGCTCCCTATCACTAATAATCCAGGGAAGAAGTCAATGTTACAGAGGTTGAAAATTAAACTGATTGACAGCACACAGAAAACATAGATGGCAAGACCTCATGAAAATTATTTATGTATTTAACAGAATCAAATGAGCACTGCACAAACAACTTAACATAAGCGATTTTCGTCTCGGAACAGCACTGTATGTATGTGTCCCGAGTGATGTCACACTACTTTCGGTTTGGCAGGAGTTTTATAAACAAAATTACAATGTTTATAGATGATTCTGCGCTTATTCTCACATTTTTGTAAGACATCGCGATACATGCGATTCGCAGGTCAGCGATTACTCGTATCCGATTTAAAAGCATTGTACCGCGATATCACAATTCACCAGTGAATCGTTACAGCCCTAATTTTTATGTTGAATTTAAAAAAAATAACTCAAATGAATGATTAATGGTTTGACCAGCACACAAACTATCAGAATACAAAAAAGATACAGAAATTCGATCAGATATCCATTAGGCCTAAACAAATATTGGGCACTGACATTTTATAAACACAATTTATTACAATAATTAATTTGTGGGAAATATCAAAAAAATTGGAAAATGAATTTGCTGTACATTAACGTCAAATAACTAACAAATAATCTGATTTTAAATTAAAAGAGATTAATCCATTCTTTAAAAAATAATTTCACAACTCGTCCTGTGAATCGTAAAAATAGTGACTATTTTGGGCCCCTCGTTGATACTGAGCACGCAACGTTTATTGGAAATATTTATGAATTTAGAAAGGTGAAGGACTGAGCTTGTTATAGCCAACAATAAGTTTTAAAATTCCTCAAGTAAAGAAAACCTATTAGAAAAAAATCCATTCTTCATTTTATAACTGATCTGACGCCAGTGGCCAATTAATTATGTATTTTCATTGCCCGAGTACCATAAAGAAGCATGCGTATGTCTATATAATTTGGACTAGCACCATTTGCACAATTTCATGCAGACTTTCGATGACAAGATGCAACCAAGCCTCTTTTCCAAATTAGGGGAAGGGGCCCAGGCTCCTAAATTTGAGGGAAACGAGCACGGAAAGTAGCAAAAGGGGAAGGAAAGCCCTGGTGTAAAGTCCAATTCTGGGAAAAACTGAATGATCTTAACGAAATTTTGGGAGGGGAAGACGACTATAAAGGCCCCTAGTAAAGAAGGGAAAAGGCTCCGATTTTTTCGAGTCCGACTGAGGCCGAGTCATGAAACATGCATATAAATTCTGTAAATAAATCAATCAATACAGAGCAGAACGGAATATGCATCGAAATATCTGTATATAACGAATAAATACATTCCTGTAATTAAAAATACTGCACAAATTATCGTTGTTCGTTGTGTGAATGAACACTTTGTTTGTTCCTTCTCAGCTTTACTGTTTCCGTCACTTTCAAATATGCGGAGCTAGAGACTGCGCGTTTTCGAATAAAAAGTTTAAAACGGAATATTGCAAGTGTTTAAATAAAACGATGAAGAAATAAACATAATAAATCTTACTGGTTGAAGCACTTATTGTTTTTTTGCACTTTTCTAAGCGAAACTCACATACAATGTTCAAATATATTATGCGCATATGCGAGAAGTGAACGCTCCATGTCATTTTCCGCCAGAAATTAACGACACCTGGGGGATCCCAAAGTGAGCGGCAAACATTCTATACATACACCGGCTACGTCACAACTGACGATAGGCCTCTAGGTATGAAAGCACTAATTATTTTCCCCATAGACACCAATGTTAAAGTGTCACATATTAATGATTTGATGCAAATTCAACTCAAGTATGGATAATGCAGCAGTGTAATGTTCATATAGAAAACTATTTTTCCACTTGAAAAATCACCAGAAAACGTGGGGTCAAGACGTGTAAGAAAGTTCTTGTTTGTTTACTAAACAGGTCAAGGGTACAGCTGTTTTTATTGATCGACTGTTTTCATTGCTCACAAAGTGTAAGCTTAGAGTCGAAATTTCGAAAATGTTCATCAGTGATCCAGTAAAACCTATTAATACGCTTCTGATACATATAACCACAAAATCGAATAGAAATGGGCAGTTTTCCCTTACTTATAATGCCCATTTCAGTCGAAAAAGGAGGGATTACTTTTTATTATAGGAACTACATTCGACTACACCTCGGAGGTTTACATGTAATTGGTGGTGGTAAACCTCTATACTAAGACGCATCACAGCAAAATATGGCTTTTGTCTACCTCCGCACCGCATTACCGCTATTGCTTATTCCGCAATACCGCAAGTGATTATTTGGTATAATAAAATCGAAGTACGTAGTCCTATCCGATGTCAATTATTTTCAAAAGTATGCTATAATAACTGTGACCGAGGTGAGGGATCGATGCGCTAAGGTATAATTTATGTGACTGACATACTTTTTCAGTAAATAATGCTTTAAATAAGATATTTACACCAAACTTCCAAAGGTGTGATAGCGGGTCTAATATGCAGGTGTGTGTCAACAACATGCTTTATCGTCAATGGAAACTAAAATAGGCGTCTCTTTCTCTTTTAACGTGGTTTGCTGAACAGCATATTGTCTGTTCTTTGATTTAAAACCGATCTGATGTCTATGGGCCTAAAAATTAAGGAAGTTATGTCAGTTTTATGATATTTTCTACCCCACCACCTTCTTTTTGCATGGCCCATATTTGATATTGCTGGATACATTGTCGTAGAAACGTTTCAGTTATTGGAGGGGTGGGGGATTGGGAACTGTTTGAGAGAAAACATATTTGGCAAGCAGAAACAAAAATAGAAGAAAGTAAGTTTGTTTGATTTATTTGTGGGAGGAGACAGACTTCTTGACAAAATATTTTACAAGCAAAATAAAACAACATTCATGCTCAATGATATCAATAGGAGATACAACATGTATTAGTCACAGAATGTCCAACTAGGGGTTCTGAGCGTATACCATAAAATATACTTGAAAAGTGTGCCATTATACGAAATATTGGTACACTTTCGTCTTCCTGTATTGAATATAGATGTATAGCTATGAATCATCTTTTGGTGCTATCTCAGTTTAAAACACCAATATGGGTACATTCAATTTAAATTATGGTCAGTTTTACTGTAATGGCAAATATTTTGATGGATTTAATCACAGAATAATAATTTGTAAATGAATGTTATTGCTTTATGTTTAAAGGGAATGTAGCGACACAGCCAAACCATCTGTATTATTGAGAGTTCTGCAATACTTGAATAAGGGTGAAAGAATTATCAAAATCGGATGATAAACAAAGAAGATATGATCATTTGAAGTTTCTGTTGGAACGGATATGGAAGCGGCCATTTTGAGAGCTATGACATCACGGTTCTAAACGACCATGTATGGAGAATATTTATAAATATGAAAATATACTGATTTAATAGGCAAAAAATGACAACAACTGTATGAAAAATATGTAATACTTAATGGCAGTAATGCTTTATATGACCAGTAAAACAAATCATTCATTTGCAGTGATTTTCTTCGTTTTAAATGATATTTATCAATATTCCATATATGGTAATATGGAACTATGACGTCATAGTTCTAAAAATGGCGGCTCCCATATTCGTTTTAGAACAACGTTTAAATGGTCATATAATTTTTGTTTATCATCCGATTTTGATAATTCTTTCACCTTTTTCCAAGTTTTTCAGACCTCTCAATACAAAGCTTGTTTGGCTGTGTCGCTACATTCCCTTTAATAATGATACAATGTTTAATGTGGTTTATTCAACGTAACATTATGCATCTCTGTATGTAAATAAGTACTGAAAAGGTGATCCCTTGGAAGCAACAAACACAAACATTTTTATTGAGTCTGTTCATGAGAGGTAATTATAATATGCAACACCTCTCACGCCTCCTAGCACCGACTAAAGCGATATTCTACTTTAAAGCTACTCAGAATGGGCCTAATTATCCCAAAGGACCAGTAAATAATAACACTGATGATGTTGTAGTTGGGGCGACTTTTTGTCAGCATAATACTTGCACTATACCTACTGAGCTATAGAAGACATATGGTTAGGATTCAGTTATTTAACATGTAGCTGTGTTCAGTATCATCGGCTGTCGATATTGTATTGAGGTAGCTATTGCAGTCTATGGGTAGTTACAGTTTTGCCAAAGCAATGTATATGGCATACTAGTACATATATATGTAAATTGGGGTTTCTGGACCAAAACGAATATCACCCAAACAACCCCAAAATCCACCCCAAAATCCAACTTGAAATAAGCTGAACCAGAGTTATATTTTGAGATTTTTTAATAAAAGTTGAAATTTACACCTTATTCACCATTTTTTTATTTACTTGATTTATTAAAACTTTTTTAAAATAGAGGTAGTGAAGATTGCAAGTTTAAATTTTTTTAATAGTTATCAAAATTAACAATTTTCCGACCTTGAATACAAAGGTGGATCGTACTCATACACATTACTAAAACAATTTATCACACACTTTTTAGAATTTTTTGTAAGGTTGCCATTGCTTCCTTTCTTCCCTGCTCTTCTAGTTCTTTTTTTTTTGAACTTCACTAATTTCAAGTTTCTTTTGTTTGATATCTTGTTTCAAATTATAGTATCTTTCCAGTTCATCTAAAATCAACTTAAACTCTTGCTCAGATATTTATGCATCACTCAACGCTTTTGATATTAACTGCTTTATACTATTCAACTTAGCCACTGCCAAAGTTTTTATTTCATGATGTTTTTGAGCTTTTGCATTAAGCTTGCGTTTGATAAAATTAATACAAACACCTGTAGCTCCACATACTATTGCTGCTATTTCTAAAGGTAACAAAACTGGAATAACAAATCCAATCCTAGCCATAATAACACCTGCAGATATCAAGGTAGTGTCAATTCCATCTGTAATATTAATACCACGTTTATATTTTTTATAAAGTGACTGACGTATATCTCGTTCTGTAATTAACTTTTTTTCAATCTCTGAAATATTTTGTAATCTATAATTTTGTCCGTCTTCCACTGGCAACTCAGAATATATACTTGGTGCTGTCGGTTGCTTCGGCATTTTTTTATTAATAAATAAAAAATTAAATTAATTCAATTAATAATGATGCCACCGTATTTACAGCGGTAGCGTTAGCAACCTTGCATACAAAGTTAACAACAGAACCAGCACCAATCTCTAAAAGTTTATCAAAGTTATCATGATTGCGCGGGATCATGTGAAGCGTTATGCCATAATTTGGCTGTTCAACACCATTGACAGAAACTATTACAGTTACATCACCAACTAATCGGTCACTTGCTAAACCTATTCCCATAATCCGTCCACGGCGTGTCATTACATGCCCCACATTTGTTTCTGCTCCACCATTACCAAATGAGAGTATTCTATTCAACACAAGTGGGCCCTTAGCCTCCGCAAATATTGTTATAATCCCATATTTAATATTATCAACTCTATCTCTCAAATGATTAAACTGGTCAACAAAAGGCAAAACTTGTCCATATAAATCTGAAACAATATTTATCAAAGCCTCAAAGTCTTCTGTTGTTTTAGGTCTTGTTGGTCCAAATATACTCATTGTTTTTTTTTATAAAAATATATTTTTTAAATAATTTCTAAAACACAACTCATAGGCAAACCGTGATTATCTATCTTGTTGCCATACTCATCTCTGACTTATATTTTCAATTCGGTAATTGCATCATTCGTAAGACAGTGATATTCAGGATAAAAACGTGTATATACTATATCTCCAAACTGCTTATTTACTACAGGTACAACACCTATAATAGTGCTTGGTGCACCATTGAAATAATTACTACTCGTTTTAACTTGTTTCAGATGAACATATAGCTGTTTATTAGGAGCTAAATCAATTGGGTAATCTCCTAAAGTAGTACCTGTCAACCATTTTCTGTCCTTGAATCCCAGCATTTTTGAAAGACCGCTTGACATTCGTGTCTCTATTGACGTTTTTAAAATGGCTGCAGCACCTTGCTCATAAATGGCCAGGGTAATATTTTTATTTAGAAATTTAAAACCTTTTATCAAGTCTTCAAAGTTATAGAGTCCATCTGGTAAATGTTCTGTTTTATCTGGGTTTCGTGTCTTTATGGTTTCATGAATAATATTATACCAACCGATAGTGTATATAAAACTTTTTAATCCAACGCGCTTAGTTCCATCTCTATTATCGATATACTGTTGTAAATTAATAGAGTTGTCTATGTTTGAAATTGTATGAAACATTTTTTTTAATATATATATAAAATACAAATAAAAATGATTTCTAAAGAATTCAAATATAACCCAGATGCTCATTATTCAAATACTTTTAGCAAAAAAGTGATAGATATAATAAATCAAAACATAGTCATTACATCAAACGGTAAAGACTTTAAAGCATCATTCCCCAATGTCTTTGACAAATACAAACTCCCTTACGTTAAATCAGATGCTATAGTCCAACGCTGGGGAACAGATTGGATGTTATTTTGGCAGAATCAGTTAAATTTTGCTATTTGGTGTGCAACAACTGGATGTGGTATTGATTTCAAAAATCATCTAAAAGCTGATGCCCTGGTTGGTTCGTTATTTCGATTTCATGTCTATTACCAAGTCAGAAGAATATTATTTGAAATGAGTGTACCAATGCCGCAAGACTCAAATTGGAATGCGTTTAATAACACATATAACCGAAACGCATACGAGAGAATATGCAAGGAGTTTAACGTTGACTTAAATTCGGACTGGAGACAGAAACAAAGCTATAATGATGGTCTAGGAACAATTTATAATTACTGGACATATATTGGTTATCATCCTTTGGTAAATACTGTATACGACAAAAAAAACGATGAGTTTCACAGTCTATGAGAGTGATAAAACATATCACATTGATTACATTGCACAAGGATCTGAGGCTGATAATAGCTGGTCTACTTTTATACTAGATTGTTCATTTGGATTTACAAGAGCTGGAGTAGAAAGAATCAATTACTGCATAAGAACATACTGCTGGGCAATACTTGGCTCACAATCACAAACAAGTACAGATATACTTGGAACTGGAACGGCATTTGATGCACAAAAACAATTTTTAGCAAATGTAGAGGAGGCAATAAATAGCCCCATCGACTTGCCCAGTCAAATTTCAAGATATGAAAACACCCTAAAATATGCAAGAAGTAAAGTAAATTTTGTCTACGGAAGTGGATTGTACATGTCTCCGAGTGACATGGAATTAAGAATCAGAATAATACAAGACTACAATAATGAAATTGTAATAGCAACCGATGCACAAGCATTAGGATTGAATAATGATGTAAATGTAAAACCAGTGCCACCAAAAAATATTCAACCTTTTCAAGGCACCACAACAAAGAAATTTCTGCCGGACTTTGATAAATCAATACATAAAACTGTGGAGCATAATCCACCAGAAATACAAAAAATAGCAATTGAACACGAAGATAACAAAACAACCATAATTGTTGGTACTATAGTAATAGGTATTGCTGCATTACTTATCTATTTAGATTTACTAAACCACTCTTTAGCTGCCACATACATCAACCCGGAAACAAACACAAGCAAAGCCCATAGATTGTTACCAAGCCAATTAATAATATTACCTGTTGCAGATAAAAGCCATGACACTATCGCACCAATAACTCCTGGAAGTGCTGCAGCAGCTTTACCAGCTAGGTTGGCAAGAAGTTTACCAAGATTAAGTAGTTGTTTTTTTATCCAGTATTTTACACTTGATGGATCACGTTTTGGCTTTGGAGTTGGAGCAGCACTAAATGTAGGAATAATGGCCTCAACTAATACTCCAATAATCATACCAAAGGCAGTCAAAATACTAACAATAGTAATACCTTGCTCTCTGAATAGTGTTTTTATTCTCTCACCCAATGTTTATCCTCCTGCCCGGGGGTGCTAACCTGTTCTAATTTTTGTTTTTCTTTTGTTATGTCTTTATCAAGCTCAGTGAGCTTTGAGAGATTATTAGTAAGTTCTCCACGAAAGCTTTGCAATCTTTTATCTAAACCTCGTATCTCTCGCAGTGTTAGATTTTCCGGTTGAACAGCAGTTTTAGGATGAGTTTCATCTATTATATTACTCAAATCACTCTCTGCTGAACCTATGGCATCTAACGCATTTTGCATATCTTCAGTTGTTGAAAAAGTTTGCATTGGTATATCTTCTCCTGCTTTTGTGAGGGTATCTCTTGTTTTTGCCAAGTCTGCTAATTCTGCCCTGCCCGAGCAATTCTTTCACATGGAACTAATAAATCATAATTTTTTAAAATATTTCTAATAGAGTCAATGCCATGTTTTTTAATTAAAGTGTCCAGCTTATAAAACTTGATTGGTTCGTTTGGATTATTTCCCTTATAATAGGTAAGTGGAACATCATCCGTCTCAACTGCATATAACATTGTTCTACCGTTTTCTTCCTCAGCCACTCTAAAATCATCTTTATAATCAATTCCGCTGATTTCAGCATTAACTTCAGTAAAAAATTGATCTACTAACAACTTTTTTTGTTTTAGTTGTTCTTCTGTTTTATCTTCTCCTTGAAGCTGATCAATATGGTTATTTTCATTTACAATTTGTCTCTGAAATTCTGAGCCAGGTTGTATAAATTCGTCATCAAGTAATTTATTCAAGGCATCTTCATTCATATCTTCAACATGTTCAACATCAAACGTAGGATTTTCAAATCCTCCTTCAGCCATTGTTTATTTTATTTAATTTTAAAAAATATATTTAAAAAATAAAAACAATGTCAGCTTACGGGAACAAACTCAACCCTCATAGAAAACTCAGAGAGCCTCATGGTGCCAAAGGCATCCGCACAAGTGTAGTAATAACTAATAATCCATCAACAATAGACCAAAACCAGCAACTGCTTGTGAGATTTCAAAATCTAAGTACTAATGATGTGATAGTTCCACGTACTGCTCGTCTTGCCTTTGAAATAGAACTTAAAAGCAGAACAGACACCAACGCTACTCTATACCAGAATCTGGGTAGAGCAATTGTGAAAAAAATGACAATAAGAATAAGTGGAAATGAAGTCATGTCAATAGATGACAGTGATATATATCATTGTTATGTAGATTTATGGAAAAGCCCTACCGAACGAGTAAACACAGCTTACCAAGGTATTGGTAAAGCAAACATGCTAAAACATAGAGTTGGTGCGGGAGATGCTTCCTCAGACACCGAAGATGAAGCTATAGCAGCAGCTTATGGAAATAGATTTTGTATTCCACTGGACTTTGAAATGTTAGAAAGTCATATGCCATTTTATCAAGCGGGGCTTGGTGATAGGTTAGAATATGAATTAACGTTTAACGATTATAACAAAGTTATCAAAAGCAGTGATGCTGATGCATCTTATGTAATAAAAAATATCTGCTTGGAATTTGATACAGTTAGTGATGTTGAATTAGCAAGACAAATAAGACAGCAAACCAATGGTAAGATGTCATTTATGTATGATCGTATCTTGCGACATAGAAAAATAATAGCAAACACATCTGATACCCTTTGGAACATCAACATTAATGTACCAGCACGAAGCATGCAAGGTATTCTAATGCTGTTTGAAGACCCAGAAAGAACAAGCACAGAAACATATTACAACCCAAAGATTGAAAAGGTTGAAATGACAATAGAGGGAGTACCAAATCAGTTGTATAGTCAGGGCATGAAGGCATATCAACATTGGGATGAAATCAACAAATATTTTGCCTTGACCTCAAAAAGAAACAAAGAGACAGAAATAGTAGCGAGGGACTTAAACGTTACCAATGTTTCTCTTGAGACCTATCTAACAAAATCATATGCTTTGTGGCTTGACCTTAGAACATGTGATGACAATTTATTACACGGCAGTGGAAGAAGGATAGAAAACGGCAGTGAAGGCATAACGATACTAATAAATAAAACAGCAGATGCAGATCAACCTTTAAATATTTATATATATATAATACAAGATGCGCAAATCAATTTCGAAGATGGAAGATTCAAAGAGGCTAGTTTACAACAAAAATATCCTAAATATCCACACAGTGCCATTATCTGTGGTCAGACAGGCTGTGGTAAAACAGAGTTTGTTCTTGACATACTTGAACAAGAGTATGTTGGAGTTTTTGAAATTATAATTATATTGTGTCCAACCATAGAGTGGAATGAGGCTTATAAAAATAGATCCTGGATAGGTGATGTAAGAAACCCAAAAGATAAAAAAATAATAATTGTCAATCCCGTTAGCAAAGGCAAAGAAATGCTGCAAGAACTGTTGCGTTTATTTTTCAATAAATATGCATGCAAGCCCACACTATACATCATTGATGATTGCTCCGCCACAAAAGAATTAACAAAGAAAAAGGATATGTTATCAGAGTTGGCATTCTCTGGTCGTCACGCCAAACAATCAGTGTGGGTCATTTCACAGAGATATAATTCTGTATTGAAAGATTTAATGGAGCAAGCAAAATGGTTGTGTATGTTTTACACCAAGGACAGAGATAGTTATGAAAATTGTTTGAGAGAGAATGATCTTATTCCAACGCTGGAGGAGAGAACCAGAATAAGAAAAGCTTTAGCTAAGACTAAATATTCCAAGTTAATTTTGAGGACTGACCAACCAACTGGTTAATGGGTTGAATAATTTTTAACAGCATTGCTATTTCTTTCTAACATCATTGCTTTGTTGCTAATAGTAATACTAACAGCAAAGTAGCATTGCTCATAGTAAAGTAGCAATGTTAATAGTAATGCTTGCAGCAAAATAACAATGCTAATAAAAAAAAATAGCAATATTAATAACAATGCTATTAACAATACTAACAATTACTAGTTGCATGAATATCGCTGCTAGTTGTTTTGTGTTTTATATTTATTTCAAGATAAAAAATAAGATTATTAATATAAAAATGAATGCGGAAGAACTATTTCAAGATATATCGGAAGGTTTCACGGAACGTGATGAATCAAATCAACAAGAAACAAAAAAAGAAAGATTTTCATCCATAGTGGCTGGCGGTGGTAGTCGTCAATATTTGGGTAAAGACATACAACTCACGAATATAGATAGCATGCCCCCGGATGAAATTAACAAACTTTACTGCAGATATGAAGCAAGGCTTGGTGCAAGTATGACCAAGACTTTAGGCAATTATTTTATTAACTTGTATGTGATGGGAGTATCAAAATATTTTAATGTAACCAATCCACCAAAACTGATAGAAGATTTGGAGGAAGACCCATTTATTAATCATGCTTTGACAAGTGCTTGTTGTGAGTTGTATTACAGGTATGGAATGTGCTTAGAGCCATTTACAGCAATACTGACAACTGTTAGACATATTGATTTTAATAAAAATAAAAATATAGATAATATAAATGGAGAACCAAGAGAGTGAAGTTATACCTGTTGTTACACAACCTATTGAACAACAAAAAGTAAAAAATCCAAAACGAATAGAGGCTGGGAAAAAAGGAGCAGCGGCAGGAAAGGCAAAGCGTTTGCTTCAAGATGCTGCAAAGCAAGATGCTGAAAAGCAAGATGAAATAACAAAAATAACAATAGGTGAAGAAGAACCAAAAAAAATCAAAATAAACGTATACAAAAATTATATTCCACCGTGTCTGGTTTTATTAGGCATTGCTGGGTTGGGTTTGTATAATTATAACAAGAGATCTGCTACGCAACCTGTAGATGTGCAACCTGTTCATGTTGCACCAAAAGACCCGTTTGATTTTTAATATTTTATTTTAAAAAAATAATCATATAAAAAAAATGGCAGCAAGTATTGACGGAAAACAAATTGTAAATATGATGTATCACGCTGGAGTGGAAACACTTCTAACTGTTGGATATTCTGAGATTGGCAGAAAACTACTAAAAAGACCAGCCCCTAAAGTGGATTTTAATATGGTAGATGTTGGGATGCTGTCTGTGGATATAATGTTAGCAACGGCTACAAAGGATATGCTGATTAAGCAAGGTATTATTCCTGCGGATATTATGAAATAATTTTAAAAAATATATATAAAAAAAATGGCAAGTGCAGTAGCAATGATGTTAGGTGGAGCATTAACAAACGCATTGGCGTTTATCGGTTCAAATTATTTCTTTTCAAAAATGGGAAGTCATTCAGATGAGGAAAGACAAAGACATGACAAAGCCGTAGAACAATTAAACGCAGCACAAGCGGAGTGGAATAAAAAAAGAACAGAGAGATTAGATTTTATTAATAAGCAACTACAAAAAGAGCATCATGCAGAGCAGACTTTTGATGATGTAGACCAAGCTATGAAACAGTATTATTACACAACTGGCAAACATTTGCTTTTGGAACCGGAGCCCAAGTTGAGTGATTTTTATACACCATCTCCGGATCAACAGAATAGAGAAATTACGTTTATTGTGGTGGGCATGGCTGCAACTGGATTTGTGGCGTATAAATTGAGTTCATAAGAAAAATAGTTTAAAACTATAATTACTTTAGATTTGGAATGACTAAGTATGTTTACTTTAAAGAAACTAAGTCATATGCATGATACCTATTTTTTTTGTTGTTTTTACATGGTTTCAATCCAAGTGGTCGAATATAATATGGTGGTTTAGCACTCTTCTCTAATTTATTTTTGAGATGATCAGGCGCCCATACTTCACCATTGTCTAATAATGCCAATACCATGGATGGACCATATTCAGTATCTACTATTTTCGTATCTGTAATTTTGTATATTTTATCTATTTCCAAGTCTGTCCATTTCTTTGTGCTATTTTGATATTGCTCTTCAAGCAGTTCATCAAATTGTGCAGTTGTGATTTCCATTTTTTTTATAGTTATATAAAGTTTAATCTTTAGTAGAAAAAATGGAAAAGATTTATTACAGCCCAAAAGGATTTTGGAAAGGTTACTCAGCAGTTAAAAAATTGGCAAAAGAGGCTGGTGTTAGTGAAAAAAAGGCATTAGAATTTTTAAAGAAACAAGCTGTGTGGCAGATTTATTTACCAGCACCAAAAAAATTAGTTAGACCCAGGTTTGATGTTTCTGCTAAGAATGGAGTGCATCAAGCTGATTTGTTATTTTTACCGCATGATACTTTTGGCTTTGATCGTGACAGCAATACATATAAATATGCGTTGACTGTGGTTGATATTGCAAGTAGATACAATGAAGCAGAGCCACTGACTTCCAAGGATAGTAAAGAAGTTGCTAAAGCATTTGAGAAAATATACAGTCGGCATTTGAAATATCCAAAATTATTACAAGTGGATCCAGGCAGAGAATTTATGGGTGCAGTATCGCAGTTGATGGCAAAACATAAAGTAAATATTCGACGAGGCAGAACAGAAATACACAGAGACCAAGCTTTAGTGGAAAGATTTAACAGAACATTAGCTGAAAGATTGTTTGGCTATCAGTATGCTAAGGAAATAGATTCACAAAAACGTAATAGAGAATGGGTAAAGAGATTACCAGAAGTTGTTAAAGCATTAAATGCGGAGACAAAAAAGCCCCCTCCTGTTGAAACAAAAATATTAAAAGATGATCCTATCTGTATGAATGCAAGTGTAAGATATTTATATCAACCCGGGGAACAAGAAGGTGGAAGACGCAGAGCAACTGATCCAATGTGGAGTGTAGATATTCACAAGATTAAAAGTTATATGGTGACGCAAGGTATAAGAGTTTATTATTTAAAATTACCAGCGCCACAAAGAGGATTTGTCAAAGAAGAATTACTTATTGTTCCTGCTGATACCCAAATTCATAAGTTTTTATAGAAACCATGTGCATCAGTTGTAATTCCATCTTCTCGAATGTATCTTTTAGTGAAAAATGGTGACAGTGTTACTTTGTTTACTGTTATGCCGTATATTTGATGTTTTATTGATCGCATCATATTCATTTCATGGTTATATTTTTTCTTGTTAAATAGTGCATCCTTGTAGTTTTCAAAATTTATATGTTTTTTGACTACATAAGTTTTTTACACCCTTTGCTTTTTTAATGAGTTGTTCATCCGCTCTCAAAATAGAATATAGCTTGGGTCTTAATCCAACATACTCAGCTTTTGCAACACCAGCACATTCGTCTTTCATTTTACCTAATACTTTTTTGTTTGTATCATCGTGCATTGGGTGATTTTTTCATTTCAGCCATGTCTTTGTATGCATCATCTGTTTTGATGTCTACCAGTAGGCTGTCAGTGTCTGTGTATAATAAAGTACAGTCATGTCCGTACCTTTTCTTTAGGGTATTATAATACCAATCATACATCATATACTTTGATAAATCCAATACTGACATTCCAACATAAATTGGTTTGTTTAATGTTAATTTTGTTTTGTTTACATGTATTGCTGACAATTCATCTGAAAATTTTATACGCCTGTTAAAGTTGGGTTTGGCTATTATTTTTCTTATCTTTTCATTTTCAGAGCCGTCAGTTCTTACTAGTTTTATATCTGTCCGCTTGCGTAAATTTTCCATTGTCTTGCCAAACACAGAGTTGTTCATAAGCTTGTAAAAATCTTTTTCAAATTGTGATTTAGCTTTTTTCCTAAGTTCTGTGTTTAAATTTATGTATGATGCCATCCATGGTTTTTCATTAAATTCTAATACTCTGTGTACGTTTTTATAATGTAACACATATTTTTCTTTGTCCATAAGATTGGGAACTTGTTGTTCTGTATTTATCATGCTATTATTTTCTAACAAATCTGTCTGGTATTCAGACAACCATTCTTCTTTTTTCACTGCTAATCTTTCCGGTGCAAGCGGATAGTCATTGTGAGCTTCATGGATCTCTTAAGGATATACCAAATCAACTTCAAGTATTTGGCCTTTGCCAGGTTTTGGTTTAGAATATTTTCCTTTCTTGTTTTTGGCTTTCTAACCAAAGCCAGAATATGGAAGTGACTGACTCATTGCCCATCCATAAAGATTATTTGCATCAAAATACATTAAGAAGTTGTTTTCCTCGTCAGGGTTATAATCAGCTACATATGGATTGTTTGCTTTGGCATATCTTTTTGATACCATACTTATGCCACCTCGCATTCCTTTTTCTAAAAACAAGTGCTTGTCAATGTCTGTCAAAAGTTCTAATTCTATTTTTGAATGTTTAAGTAAAGCATCCCAAGATAATCCAGGTGCTGTATAGTAATGTAAAGCATCAAGTTTGTATGCACTCATACATGTTTTTCTAAAAGTTTGAAACACATCTGCTAACAGAATTACATCAGTTTTTAGATATAAATCATGATAGTCTCCAAGAGTTTTACAATTAAACTCTTCCCATATTTTTTGAGCGTATTCGTAATCTTCGGGACTTATACTTTCATCTGAGAGACTACTGTAAAACTTTTCTATAGGTGGTAATTGCGTTTCCTTAAATCTTTCCATACTGTCCATATATTCGTATGGATAAACACATTTTCGTAAAAGTAAATCTGTTTGTTCTCCAAACTGATTTTTGGTAATTTTAAAATCAGATTTGTCTGTTGCTTTAACCAATTTTTCCAGAGACGAAGCCATAAACTGAAAGCTATCCAAAAATCTAAGTTGTCCGACACTAAATGAAATATACTTTTCAGCTTTGTTTGGAATGCATGTAATATTACCTGTCATTTTATGTATTTTTTGCATCATAAGATGACTATCATATCCTTTGAGGTTGTGAAATACAACAGGGATGATTGTTTTATTTGGTGTTATTTTTAGTTTTAGGTTGCAGTTTTTATGTGCTGCACCTCTGTATTCTCCTGTAAAATGACAGTGGTCTCTTACTTTACAGCTTTTGCCACATTTCCTACCTATTTTATTCTCGCATATCCAGCAGTGTGTTGCTTTTTCATAATCTTTCTCATTTTGTTGTGTCATGATTAATGGTTTTGGGTGAGCAAATATTTTATTAATGTTGCTCTTCTCACATTCTAAGTGATTTAAAAACTTTTCAACAACATCTTCACCTCTGTAAATAACAGGTTCTTCAGCTTTGCCATCATATCTAACACCCTGGTATCCAAAACCACAAGCTTTGTGTACATTTTGAATTTCAGATTTCTTTCCAAATTTGATTGATTGCGGTTTGATTATACTTTCAAAATCAGCATATATTGCATAAGGCACAGGCATCTGATTTTGATGATTTTTAAATTTTACAGTATGTTTACCTTCTTGCGGCATTTCTATTCTGCAAGACTTTTTGTTAATACCATCACAGTCTTCTTTGTGTTTGGTAAGTAGTCCTTTTCCAGAATAGCCGTGAAGGCAACGATCGCAGAAGTAAGTTTGACCATGGTGTTTGTTTTGGTCCCAGAGTAGTCTATTCAAATTTTTAATCCAGCAATAGTGATATTTTGTTGTTAATTTTTTTGGTTCTTTGGAATAATCATCAGGGTTATAGTTGTCATCTATAATTCCTTCTTCATTATTTGGATCGTCTTCGTTCTCTGATTCAACCTCAGTGTCTTCAGATATTAAGTATATGGAAAATCAGATACCTTTTTATTTTTTCCTGTTATGGTATATCCATAAACATTAATAGCAAGATTATTTTGTTTTTCTACTTTGGTTATTTGAGAAATTGGAGTGGGTAAATCAATGCCCTCTTTCTTTAAGAACTCTGTACTAGGATACTCTGATAATCTGTCTGTATGATCTGCAGCTGGATTTAAAGGAGAATTTATTGCATGGAACAAACATTTATCATCATTGTTTTTCACATTTATAATTGCTTTCTTATCAGCTACTGCTTTGGGTAAAGAAATATATGAAGAACCTTTTAACGGCTCGTACTTTGCAATATTTAAGTAAAGCTTAACACAGTGATCAATTTCTAATCCGGATGCTGTGTTTGTAAATCTTTCAAGACTTTCTTGTATAAATGCAGATGACTCATCGTAAAGCTCTTTTTTTTTTCAGAGTTCAACATGGCATTTTGTTCACTGTGTAACACTGCTGTAGTGTATTTTATGGTAGCACCGTCATCTTTAAATAAATCTACAGTGAGACCTAATTGAAACTTTAATCCATTCATCTTTGTCAGC
Source organism: Cyrtodaria siliqua (assembly GCA_037043455.1). Classification (NCBI taxonomy): domain Eukaryota; kingdom Metazoa; phylum Mollusca; class Bivalvia; order Adapedonta; family Hiatellidae; genus Cyrtodaria; species Cyrtodaria siliqua. Next base: position 294,731 of record JAWPHD010001004.1, read on the forward strand.
TCTTTGCTTATTTGTTTTGTGATAATGGATTTCTTATCACGAACTAGTTTTTGAGGGTCTTTGTATTTCTCGGCAGATATTTCGTATGCTTTAAAATAGCCACACATTGGTTTGTCAACCAGTTTTAATTTTCTGTCTTGAAAAACTAGTTTTAGTTCATTTATAACATTTTCTTGTAATTTAGCATATTTCTGCTTTTGTTCATTTATAACATTTTCTTGTAATTTATCATATTTTTGCTTTTCTCGTTTACGTTGTTTTTTGTTACGTCGTCTCTTGAGTAAATTTTCTAATGTTTGAGATTTAACCTCTAAAGTTTCCTTTGGAATTTCACGGGGTTTGATTGTAGTACGAGGGGTTGGTTTTACAGCTCGTGGTGCTGGGATAGGTTTGGTCCGTGGTGCTGGGATTGGTTTTACAGCTCGTGGTGCTGGAATTGGTTTGGTCCGTGGTGCTGGGATTGGTTTGTTTTTCTTTTTTTCCCGTCTTACACTTTCCAGCACTTTGGACTCAACTGGTTGAATAACCTCTTTTGGAGTTTCCTTTGAAATTTTAGGCTCTTTAAGAGCATCTACCATCTTTCTAAGCTGATCATTATTAATTACTCCTTCCCGGTGTAATTGTAAAATGTAGTGAATGTCTTCGGTACTCATTTCTGTAATATATATCATATTATTTTTCTTTTCTTAATATAAAGAAATATTTATTATAGCAAAAAAAAGAAAATGGAAAACACTAAGAAAATTGAAAACATTTGCCAATTTCTCAAAGTTGGAGATCACGAACCTTGTAAAAATAAAACAACAAAAGATTCAAACTACTGCAGTTTACATAAATTCAGATTAAAGCAAAGTAAAGTTTTACCGTGTCTAAAATGTGATAAAGGTACAAGTGCAAAATATCAAATTTGTGTTGGTTGTGGTGCTCATATAGTTAGATTAAGACATAGATACTGGAAAGTAGTAAAGCCATATATTGTTGAATGTAATAGGCTAAAACATATAGAAATTTGATTTTCTAGTAAAAATCATATTTTATTATATTCGTGTTTATTCGTTGATTTGGGTGTAATTTTGATAACAAATCAACAAATTTGTTTTGTATTAAAGAAACATTTTATAATTATATTACAAAAAAAAGCAATATTTTTGTAATTTTGATAACTATTAAAAAAAATTAAACTTGCAATCTTCACTACCCCTATTTTAAAAAAGTTTTAATCAATCAAGTAAATCACCATAAAATGGTGAATAAGGTGTAAATTTCAACTTTTATTAAAAAATCTCAAAATATAACTCTGGCTCAGCTTATTTCAAGGGGTGGTTTTTTGGGTGGATTTTGGCGTTGTTTGGGTCATATTCGTTTTGGTCCAGAAACCCCAATTTACATATATAAAGTACCTTTTAAAATAATTAAGTAATGTATACCTTTTATGTATGCAGGTAATCATGTATCGATCAGTGTATTGTAGAAACAGGATACTCCATATACACATTAAAGATCTCACTGAAGGTCTGTGTTAATCAGTGATACAAAAAACTAACAAAAGTTTCTTCGGAAATGAGGCTACCATGACATTAAATTAAAATTGATTGTGTTCAGTATCAGTAGAAAGAAATAGAAATAACTCATTCTTCATTATACCTCCTACACAGTGATAATGTACATGCTACACAGTGCTAATGTACATGCACCTATACTTGCTATGTATTTTAGCATCTGCATACCCTAGTTAAGTATAGCAAGAAACCAGGACAGATACTCATAAGGTGATAACAGCAGTCTGCAGCTAGCATTTGTGCCAGACCATAAAGAAAATGGGACATAGTCATGACCTCTTGCTAATTGCTATCACATGAAACTATCCATTTTGCAAGTGTGTATTTAAGTTCTGCATTTGCGATTGGATAGTGATTTGGGATAAGCATGTTATTTCTACAATCATATATTTCATCACTTACACCTGCCCATGGATTTCCCATCATATAGACGACAGAACAGACTTTCATGACAATTGTAAGTTTTAACTTAAGTATTTCCTACAAACACATACTATGTTGGGGCCTTCTTAGATCAAATTATTAAATTGCTTAAACATACAAAAACTGATTTTATTCCTCAACAGAGCAAACCTAAACCATTTTATGCAAAAATGAAAAAAAAAAAAATGGCATAACATATTACCATAATGGCATTCTATATTTTCTGTAATCCCCTGAGCAATGTTACCACCGTATAAATTAACTGTGTTTAACACACAGCAATCTTTGCATGTTTGTTTCTGTGTTTTGTGATTGACTGTCCTCCTTGAATGCTACTTTCCCTGTCCGATCATTTTATATTTCTTTTGAAGCTGCTTAGCATTATTCAATTCGCGTCTGACATAAACTTTAATTAAATTTTGAGTTTTAATTGGCAACCAAAGGTTTACATATAATATTGCTGCAATATCACCAATAGTTAGTAATATACAAAAAACATGAAAACAAAGTCAATTTGGTTAATATAAATGACTGAACAATTGCATATATGTGGAAAAAGTATATATTATATAATAAAACAACAATATTCCCATGTGTCCCTTTAAATTTATAATTGGGATTATCCAACAATTTCAATGCTTTCAGATGTGAACCGCCATCCAAAGCTGACATAATACTATCAGTCACACACAATTATTTAAACATACAAAGGATATATATTTCTTCTTTTTTTCACTGTGATACAGCTGTTTTGTAGTTGACATCGTCTTTGCTCTTTATCTAAATCCATTTCACAGCAGTCCAGATGATATGTTAATGTTGCAGTCACATGTAAATGATGTTTGTGTAATTATCCAATGCAGGTTTTAAATGCCTGACAGAAAAATGTACATGTCAAATCATAGAAAACCATTTAAATATATACATAGGATAAAGACACTTTCTCTTCTTGGGGAGAGTGTTATTCTGTAGTGACATCTCATCTTTGCTCAAAATGTTCTAGGTCTAGTCTCCATATTTTATCTAGATGTAAATGGAGGATGAGCCTGGTATGCTCATCCCTGTTTGGCGCCATATAACCTTTCTTGTGTTGGTGCGCCGTAAAGTCCCAATTCATCTTTGCTCATATGATGGATTAAAGATGCTGGTTCCAACATTCCGTACCAGCTGTAATGATCCAGGGCAGGACAATTCCACTTGTCTGCTCGCCATGGTGAGTGAATATGTTATAATTGTATCCAAACATACCAAAATATCAATTAATGAAGTCGACAAAAATAATCCAATGAATGCCATAATTGAGTAAATGAATAAAATAACTATCTGTCAATCTCAATGATCTTTAGCTCGACTGATCTCTGCTTATGCCGTGGTGCGGCGACCGTCGTATGTCTGTAAACTTGTATCTATAGCGACTACTCCTCTGAAACTACTTAATGGATTTTCATGAAACTTCACAGAAATGTTGCCCATGAAGTTGATCCTAGCAAAGATTCATGTTGCTTTTTACTGTCTGATGCTGTTCAGCAAAAAAGTATACGCATCATGGTTTATGTATATTGATGAATTAGATAGTACGACAGATTAGCTCAATTAACTCGGTAGGTAGAGTATCGGAAAGGTAGTCCGAAAGTAGGAAGAACGAAAAGGTCCCGGGGTTGAGTCCCGATTCGGCTGCACATTTGTCTAGCTTTCATGACGGTGGGTGATTTAGCCGTTGTCGATCCAGACTGGATCATGACTAGATAGCATTTCGAAGTTCTATTTTATTGTTAAATCTAATCTGAGGTTAAAGTAGTATGTCTGTTGTCATGAATAGTAAGTATTGTACTGTGTTTTTCAGGATTATTTCTTTGGAGAGTTTGAGCGTAGGTAGAGATGCGGTTTTGACAGATGTTTATTTCAATATACGCATAGTGTGAATGAATGACGCGAAATGTTGAAAAACTGAATCGGTGTTTTCTTCCAGATATGGGACCGTTTGCTAGCCAGATGTGTTTAATACGCAGAATAAAAGTGTATTTAAACGAACGAATGTTGTGGAACTTGTGACTAGTGTTACTATCTCAATGCTTTCACTTAATGTATCACATGTATATGTTTAAAATGTCATTTTATAAAGTTATAAAAAGAAGTCGCAGTATGCTGTTTTTGTTTAAAATGTCTTAATAACGAAATGAATGTTTGTTCGCAAATAATAAGTAAGTAAGTATAACTACATTGTTTATTACAGTGACATGTGTACAGTTTAAACAACAGTTTAATATAACAATACACAATAAAATATACCAGATATAACCAACTTACATTTTGCACTCAACATTGACTAATTAATCAACAATCAACAATGAAGATTTTTTTAAATATAATTTGTTTATACGTTCTGCATCATATATATATAAACTAGTAAACACTAGTAAACGTTTTTGATAAAAGTCAAATCGTTATCATTATTTTGGTCAAATCGTACTCATTATGTTGGTCAAATCGTACTCATAAATAGCATGAGAGTGATTTGACCTGCCATGAGTACGATTTGACCGAAAAGTGAGAGTGAATTGACCAAAACAGTACGATTTGACCTGAGTACGATTTGACTTAAGTACGATTTGACCAGGAAGCCTCCATAATATATATAAACTAGTCCGTTTTTGCTAAAAGTCAAATCGTACTCATTATTTTGGTCAAATCGTACTCATTATTTTGGTCAAATCGTACTCATTTGTTTTATTAGATATTGTTTGTAGCATCTTGACAGGTCATTTTCATGCAACCATGCAGCCAATAAGCACTGTTTAAAGTACAGATCCATGAAAATTCATTAAAATGGAGGGGGGTGGGGTAAATAAAAACTTTTTAAAAGCATAGAAAAGGTCATATTTTTTGCCAACTAAATAATTTTATTTGTAAAATGTATTAAACCGCATAAAATATTTGCATATCGACACTAACCGTATAGAAGCGATGAACTCAAAGTCAGAGTTTACCTTAACATTTTTTTCAAAACAGACATAAGCGGCTTTTCGACATCTTTTCCAAAAGATGTAGATTGTCGCTTACTGACATTTTTGCCAAACAACGTAGGCAAAGCCCTAAGAAATGAATAAAACTTACTAGATATACCTTTAACTGTGTCAAACATGTGCATTACAGGCCAATTGTGTATACCAGGTGTCAGGTATGGCTAATTGTGTGTCCACAACCTTTAATAAAATAATTTAAAATACCTATTTTGCATCATAAAACTTTGAAATATTTAAAAATCATGAAAAGAGTTATAAGAAAAGTCAAAATACACCATAATTTAACATTTCTCACACTTTCAAATCATTGTGTTAGAAAAAAAGTATGTCTACTTTCACTTTTACCATATGCAGAATCTAGCCTATAGGTTGCAGAAAACTAAATACTTACCCAAAGACCTCCTGTTGCACCTGTCAGCTAATATCTCAAGAATTATACACCAGATTTTCTTTAAATTACCTTATTTCATAGATATTTCCATCACAAAGCCTTTGAAAAAGTGAAAAAGACAACTTTTCCAGCTCAACCTCTCTGCACATGTCTGTGTTTACAAACACTATTGAATCCGCACTGAATATTGACATGCAATTTCAATGGATGTTAAATTTTCAAGACATACTTTTTTATTTAATTTAATGATCCTAGCTGATGGGGATTATTTTACCTATAGTTTATCCTTCCTGAAAATGCATATTGAATATTTCAAAGTTATATCTGCTGACCTCTGTGAACTCTGTGAACTTTCACTTCTGTACTGAATCGTACACAGCAAAAGGCGGGGCTTCAACCAGGCTATATTTAGCTGTACGCAACCTACAACGTCGTATCATGACGTTGTCCCGACGTCGGATTTCTAGGTTACAGAAAACTAAATACTTTCCCATAGACCTCCTGTGGCACCTGTCAGCTAATATCTCATTAATTATACACCATATTTTCTTTAAATTACCTTATTTCATAGATATTTCCATCGCAAAAAAGAGTATCATCGGATAGTGGACCTTTGGAAACGGCAGAAAACGACTCATACGAAATATTGCAGTCTCGGTTTGATTGAGACTGCTCATGAGCGGTAGTGAAATATGCTAGCTACCGCTCACGCCCTCTAGCCCTGGGTTGAGCAGAACTCAATATTAATAAAATCAAATGTACAACATTATAACCATACCGAAGATGGCATGCATATGGCGGTGGACATGGAGTTTATTGCTTCCCCATGTCGTACGGCGTATGGTCACAGTATTTAATAAAATTAAATGCCCCGCAGAGCGAAATAAACATAATGGAATTTAGTTGGGAGCAGCGCTTATGAAGCCAGCTTATCACAAGTAACAGTCAAAAGACTAAATTAAAAAGCAGACAACATATCCTATAAGTGGTTAAACAATACCCAGAGCCTTTAATCGGCCGGAGTAGTGGAACCACTGAATCGAAAATTAAGTAAGAAAACAAAAAGAAATGGAAAAGTACCACCGATAATTAAATATAAGTATCGGGCTCATCGATCTCCAAAGATCGAATAAATAACAGTTCTGATTGCAAGCGCGGGGAGACGTTTTACTGCCGCCACACTGCACAAGCAACGCCACTGTGCTATAAAAAAAGAGTATGAGAATGGACCTTTGGAAACGGCCGAAAACGATACATATTAAATATTGCAGTCTCGGTTTGATTGAGACTGTTCGTGATCGGTAGTGAAATATGCTAGCTACCGCTCACGCCCTCTAGCCCCCGGGTTGAGCAGAACTCAATATTAATAAAATCAATAGTACAACATTTTAACCATCCCGAAGATTGCATACATATGGCGGTGGACATGAAGTTTATTGCTTCCCCATGTCGTACGGCGTATGGTTCCAGTATCTAATAAAATTAAATGCCCAGAAGAGCGAATTTAGTTGGGAGCAGCGGTTATGAAGCCTGCATATCCCAAGTAACAGTCAAAAGACTAAATTAAAAAGCAGACAACATATCCTATAAGTGGTTAAACAATACCCAGAGTCTTTAATCGGCCGGAGTAGTGGAACCACTGAATCAAACATTAAGTAAGGAAACAAAACGAAATGAAAATGTACCACCGATAATTAAATATGAGTATCGGGCTCAGCGATCTCCAAAGATCGAATGATTGCAAGGCCTTTGAAAGTGTGAAAAAGACAATTCTTACAGCTCAACCTCTCTGCACATGTTTGTGTTTACAAACACTAATGAATCCGCACTGAATATTGACGTGCAATTTCAATGGATGTTAAATTTTCAAAAAATATTTTTTTATTTGATTTAATGATCCTAGCTGATGGGGATTATTTTACCTATAGTTTATCCTTCCTGAAAATGCATATTGAATATTTCAAAGTTATATCTGCTGATCTCTGTGAACGTTCACTTCTGTACTGAATCGTACACAACAAAAGGCGGGGTCTAAGCCAGGCTATATTTAAGTGTACGCAGCCTCTAACGTCGGATAGACGTCGGATTTTGACGTCGCGACAAAAATCCAACGGAATATCCAACATTGATCCAACGTCAAGTTTTTACTGAGTTGGAACGGTCAGTGGCAAAAAAAGGCCGCTGGGGGTTTAAACCAGGATTCACCAAACCTCACACTTACCCCACTGTCATCCCTATAAAACGGGACAGTGTAAATTAAGAAATCCCCGACATGAACTAATTAATAACCAACAAGAAAGCCACAAAGAAGGTACTCAATATCTAGGCAGAAGCCAGAGCAACGAGAGAATAAACCACTGAGGGCACAACAAGATAGGTCTATGCATAGTTACGAATGTTGGAACATTTTCACAAATAATCCATTAATACACTTGCATGATAAATACAACCAAACCATTTAAAAGAAATATAATTTTTTTATCCATATCAACACAAAAAGTAAGAGGGATTCCATATTTCATACGAACTACATTCGAATACGCATCGGAGTTTACCATTGTGATGTATAACTGTTATTTTAGAAATGATGATTAAACTTTTAACCTTATATGTATATTATATTAACACACATACGCAGCTGTTTGAACTAAATAGCTGGTGTTATCTTTAAAAGGTCATTGAACCGATACTGTGTATTACCGATAAGGGGTTGCTATAGTCAGTATACCATTTAGCTGACGAAATGGCGCTGGCGAATTTTAGTTTAAAATTTTTCAATTCGTGTTTGTAATTACGCTATGTTTTGTTGTTTATTATATCGCGGTAAACTCCTTATGTATTCTTGTGGTAAGCGTGGGGATTTTGTATACTTGCTTGAAGGTCATACGTAGAATTTCAACAGGAAGTATAGAGGTTAAAGGACAAGGCGTCTTCATTACGGGATGCGATACGGGTAACCTGCTTATTTCTTCACCAGACATATATTATTACAAACACAAATATTTGTTAAAGTGTAAATGTCTAATAAATATCTTCCTTTAGTTTTCCCAGGTAGAGATAAATTAATTACAGACGCAGGACTGACGACACGCTTTACGCGTGAAGACGTCATGCTAGATATAAAAATACAAACGTTCCCATGTGGATTTTCAAACCGATATTAACTAATATTGTGATAATAAATTGCATAGCACTTCTTTTTCTAGTGTTCTCCTTTTCTCCATACATCGACATGTACGTTGGAGGAAGGCTGTCTTATGACGGGATTGCCCAACAAAAAAGGCCCCGTCCTGTTTTGGTTGTACGTATAATTACGTATATGGTGTAGGGCCAGCAACACCATCACCAGCAATCAGCTCATTGCCACAGCGAAACTCCTTCGAGCATTAACGTCACAACACCACACACTTCACGATAAACGACAATGAACTACACAATTTTAAGAAATATGTTACATCGCAAACGCAGCAAAATCACGAACGCGTGCGTTTGTGTCTGTGTATACTACTTAAGTTTTATGTCCAACTGTTTATGTGCTACGTGAAGAATTCTTCGTGGCAGGGTTTATGAAAGTGTGGATAGCGTGTCGTTGTCGTTGTAAATGTATTTCGATGCCAACTGTTGACCACGATCACTGTGCTTTTGCTAGAAACGCATACTGCGCCAGACGTTATCGAAAGTATTATTGCTGTTGTTGTTACTGTTGGGAGTGTTTGAGCATATCTAATAATGTGGTTTGTGATATCTAGAATGTATTCATATATTCGAATCCTCCTTTCGAAAGTTCCAAAATAAATAATATGCAGACGACTTTCAAATGTTGTGATCGGACCAAACTTGGCATTCTTCTTGGCTGTTGTTGCATTCAGCCTGATACACCCTCCACGTTGTGTTATCCGTTCTCAAATATAGTCCATTGTGGGTCAGAAGACGATCTTGATGTCCAACATTATAGTGAAGATCTTGGTAAACCTCTGATGGAAGGCTGGATGAAGGAGCATAGTGTTGGTTTCTCCATTAATGCCGTTTTGACGATATAACACTCACCCCATTCTCTCAGACAACGTCAGACAGCGTCTGTAGAATAATATATTGGACTCGAACTGTGTAGCTGTCGTTCGAGTACGTTTCTTCAGGTAGGTAGATTTGAACATGGACTAATTTTTCTGCGATTTTCTTCTATCTTTCGAACATATGGCCTATGCCTCAATAGTTTTATGTAGGATCATCTTTTGTAACAGGATCTTCAGGTAAGGTATCATCTATCGCGACTCTGATCACCCGGACACTCTTCAACATTTACAGGAAAGCAGCATAGGCATCCTTTGAAACAGGAGGAGTAATGTCATAAGGTTTGGTGAAGTATTGGCGAGATGAAGCAGTAGTCAGCACAGGCGAGAAATAGTTTGGTGAAGTACTGGCGAGATGAAGCGATAGTCGGCATAGGCGAGAAATGACGGGTTGATAAGTTTCAGGAATATGGTCTGGAATGCTACATGCTGATCTTCCTACCATTTGAATTGCGTACCTTTCTTTGATGTTTGCTTGGTGGGTTTGGACAGATGACCAATCGGCAAGTCATTCAACGGTTTGACAATGGCGGCGTAACCCTCATTTAAGCGTGGATACTAGCCAATGGAACCCAATAATTGTCAAGGATCACCTTGACATTTCTATGCCAGTCCTAGACAGCATCCACTTTGGAAGTACTGGTGGTTATTTCATCTTCTGACACGACGTGACTTGAGCGTTTGTGAACTGGGGTTTTGATACTGCTTCGTTTATCATTGATTCCTTGGGTATGTTATAAACTTGAGTTTAAACTATTTTCTGTGGTACCGCCTGACTTTATGCGTTGGCTTCTCTGTTCTACATCTTTCTGCCAGGGTGCTGTCAAGTAAATGATGTCCTACGTAAATTTGATCGCTTTAATACCTTATTGCTCCATCAGCTGGGAATCATGAAATTACAAATAAAGCATCTGCTACATTTCATTTAAAGACCGGATCCGCAGCTTTAAACCTAAAACAACCATTTTAAGCGTCACATTAATTCTGTTACTACTGACTGTTCCCTTGCCTCATAGCTATGTATCATGATGTATTATATTCAATTATTAAGTCACAAAAGTGAGAATTTATATTGTTTTTAGAGACAGCAACATTTTTTGTATTTATTACGTTCGAAGATTTTCTATTTTCATACTTTTTTATATATCACAGTAGCGTTACCTGTGCAGTGTGGTAGCTGTAAAACCCAATATTTACAGATATCGGTGGTACATTATCAATTATTTTTGGTCTCTAACTTGAATTTCGAATAGGTGGTTCCACTACTCCAGCCTTTAAAGGTTCTGAGTATTGTTTAATAACCCTTAGGGACCACACACCACTGGCTATAATACCGTATTGAAGGTTCCATGTTCACCGTCAGATGCATACCATCTTCGCGATGGCCCAAGTTTATGTTCTATTTGCATAATTTTCAAATACTGAGTTCTGCTCAACCCGGGGCTAGAGGGCGTGAACTGTATCAAGCACTTTTCAGTACCGTTCATTAACAAACCCCGAGACTGCAATATTTTTTGTATTTATTATATTCGACGGTTTCTATATTTCTCCTTTCATATTTTTTTGTTTTAGTCCGTTTGTATACCATGAACTTCTGAAGCACATATGTGTAGCCTCTTGTTTACAAACATATTATGATAAGAGAGATGATTTCAATTTTAACATCGTTAACTTTCCACACCTGGATGGAGATGTACCTCGTGCTTCCTCGTACGGGGTATATATCTCCCAGCTCATTCGATTTGCTAGAACGTATTATGATGTTATAGACTTCAATTATCGAAATCAAGTTATTACAAGTAAACTGCTTCAGCTGGGTTTTCGTTATCACAAACTACGTAGATCTCTCTCTCAATTCTACCGCCGTAACGACGGCCTGCTGAAAAAGTACAACACCAGCCTTAAGACACGTTTGCGACTAGGCATATCACAACCCTCATTTTATGGAGATGTGGTCTATAAACTTCGAAAGTTAAAGGGGTCTGACGGTTTTCCTGACAGTTTTACAAATGTAATAAATAAGTTCGTCAGAAAAGGATATAACCCTTTGGTTTTACAGCGCACTGCATGTTTAGTTATTGACCCCTCTACAGTCAGTCATTACGCTTCACTTTTCACTTGTGCGATGACTGGACTACCTCTTGGGACTTTATGATTGTTCCTACTGAAACCCCAACTAAGGGAGGTGGGTGCATGAGCTTTCGTCCCTCGGGTTTTCTTATCGTACCCTTGATTGGTTTTCTCTTTAGCTGCAACTACTATGGTTGTTCAGTACGATTCTGGATACATCCTGAGATGTTTATTATTTTATATGAGCTTCTCAGGATGTGGACTTTATTGTTAGAGAATGCCTTTTGATGGGATGTAGTTTTGTTTACACTGTCTTGTCTATTTGGGCGTTGAAGACAGGATAATAACGAGGATTGTGCGCATATAAAATCGATTCAAGCTAACCAGTAGGCCTTATTGCCTACATACCGTTCTAGGTCGGTAACCCTGTCTTCACCACCCTTTCTGTTGTTTTTTGTCACTTTCATTGTATTGTCAAGTCCTTGTTTGCAGTACAGTGCGGACCTACGATGCCATTGCGCTCGGACGCTGTGGTTTCTATAGGACCCTATATCTCATTTTCGAGCAAATAATATTTTGTTATATGCCGCTTTTTCAGAGCATAGCATATTAGGATAATATATTTTTCATATACATATATTGCAGGATTCGGCCATGATTTATCCCGACGTTTGGATGGCCTTGGTTTTACTGTGTTTGCTGGTTGTCTGCACCCGGAAGGAAAGGGAGCAAAACACCTTAAGTCAGATTCATCGGAAAACTTGCATATAGTTCCTCTGGATGTAAGCAAAGATGAAAGTCTTCATGCAGCGCACGAATATGTTGATAAACATATGCCAATGTCGGGTATATTTAACTTTGACTTTTGTATCTAAATGAAAATATTAGATTAATATCTGTTTTGGTATACACTAAAACGAAAATGCTCTCTACCTTATTCCTTAGTACAACTACGTTTACGGACAACGTGTATTTTGTTTAAGCTTGTTTTAAAATTAGTTTAGGATAAGAATTTCTCCAATTACGTTATTATACTCGTTTATTAAAATAGTGTACGTAGCTGTATATCATTGATAAGAAGAACCTACAAACATAAATTGATGTCACAGGCAAGCAGTTAATATGCAAATATACAAGGCTAAGGCTTTAAAGTTTCTACGTGGCCTTGGAGATATGACATATAGTTTGCTTTAAAGTTTCTCCGTGGCATTGGAGATATGACACATAGTTTGGTATATTTAGTTTAATAAAGTTTTTACGTGGCCTTGGAGATATGACACATAGTTTAGTATGTTTAGTTTATTAAACTTGGAGATATGACACATAGTTTGGTATGTTTAGTTTAATGTTTATTGATAAATGTACATACTATGCCAACATAATTAACAGTTCGTTCATATAGTTGTACTGTCTCACTATGTGTCCGTGTTTTGCTAAACCGTCTATATAATGGTATTTCTTGAGTGTGACTGTTCTGATAGGAACCTAGGCTTGAACAGTGTGTGTAGGTTACTGGTATGCATATATATGTAATCGTATTTGTGTTCTACATTCCTAAGGTGCAATTTCCGGTTTAGAATACAACCACTTCACTCTCACAAACACACCGTCACATGCAGACTCCCATTCATATTCATGTTGTCGTCGTTTTTTGTCATCCTCATTCAAGGTCCTTATCAAGATGCCACGTATGCAAACGTGGTCACGTGCCTCCGTCGTAAAAGGAGTGCGCACTATAAAATGTGCAGCATCTCTACAGTTCTGCAGGTAATAAGGTTCTAGGTCCATTCTACATATTTTATCTTGATGTATTGCCTATACCTTATTTGTTAGAGAATATAGCCTGGTGGGTATTTATTCATTTACACTGTCCCGTTTTATTGCGATGACGGTAGGGTGAGATTTAGGTTTCGTGCACCGTAAAACCCGTGTTAAACCCCAAGAGATCGTTTTGCCACTGACCATTCCAAGGCGGTAGCCCTAGTGTCAACTCGTTTATGTTTGTGACGTAATGTGTGATTCAATGTAAATATAAGAAGTATCTCCCATTTAGTTAAACAGCATAATTCATATAAACACAGCTATGAATATTATGAAGAACATGGTAAATATTTATTAAATAAATGTTCTGTGTTCAATTGTTAAAAACTTTAAAACTAATGTTTTATTATTAAAAGGACATACTTGTTATTATGATGAACTAAATATGTTAATTACATCGTTTTCGACCGCTCCGACACATTACCTTGCATACTCTGGCATATGTTCAATAGAATTTACCATATTGTTTAATTGTTTCAGATATATAGACTGATAGAGAGGTGAATGGAAATCTAGTGTTATTTTTCACCCAAATTTCAAATAGTAATTCATAGCTGAGCTTCGATATTTCAATGTTCACACATACATCTATGTCCATGTTGTTATGGTGATTTCTTTACAAATGTGTATACCTCGATGCTCATTCGATGTTAAACTTTTGCTTGTGTAAGACAAACAGATGTGTGTAAGACAAGCAGATGCTATGCATATGCGAGAGACGAGCCGTCGTTAAAATGCCGCGTTTATGAGACAAGCCGACGTTAAACATTGGCCTGTGACTAGCCGACTGTTAAACATGTGCCTGAAACAAGCCGACGTTAAACAGTTTCCTCTGACTAGCCGACGTCAAACATTTGCCTGTCACTACCCGACGTTAAACATTTGCCTGGTTGAGAAAATCCGACTGCTAAACATTGCCTGAGACAAACTGACGTTGCACATTTAAAAAATAAAATATATCCAGCGTGTTTATATTGTGTGAGATCAAAACCTGGGTGTTTGTCAGTTGAAGTTCATCGATACCAATGGTCGCAGGCTTGCGGTTTTGATGTGTTTCAAGCCTAAACACCCGGTTTTGATCTCTCATGATAAGCTCGTATATACTCGATGGAAATATATCATTTCTTATCTGATATCTGTTTATGTATTATGATACACATTTTTTCGAGAGATTGCACAAACTATAAACAACTGTTCACAACTGACATTGTATGCCTATCTCTCACACGGAAAGAATAAACAGCTTCATCATAGTATTTAAATAAATGTTGTTGGAACGTAGATCCACTTTTTATTGTTTTGCATCTGACGTTTAAAATGACGGCTCAACTGTAAACGTGTTTTCTGGCATTTAGAATGTCTTCTTTGCGGTTGACGTACCTGACGTCAGAGTTATTGTATTTAAAGAATTAAATATTTCCAGCGGGCTTATGTCGATCATTTAGGTGTTTTACTTATATTGCCGATTAATGCTGCCTTGTTTGTTAGAAAATATAACCTCACGCGGATATATTTATTTACACTGTCCCGTTTTATTGGGATGACAATATGGTAAGAGTGAATTTAACCCTGTTTAAACACCCAGCGGACGTTTTACCACTGACCGTGTTCCAAGTCAATAACCCTATTGTCAACCCTTTTATGTTTGTGATGTCATAACTTGCCTTGTATTCATCTTTGTAATTGCTGTTTGTTTTTATACGTGTTTGTGGTTGACTGTGGTCCTTGAATGCTACATTTCCTATTCGATATTTATATCTGTTTTTATATCTACCTTTACCGTTCTCTCAGGATTTATGTAGACGTCATCATAGGGACCACACTCTGTGCGATCATAGCACAATCAATAAGGAAAGCATAGTAGCGAACTGTAAATGTGTCAAACACTAAACTTGCAGTGCGTTGGTTGCAAAATGATAGGGTCATAACTTCTTGTGATAAACGTTTTAACAAGTTTAATAATAATTGTATGAAAGTGATAATGATCTAGGATCTTAAGTTTGAAAATCACGTCCCCACAGAAGTCAGGTTGTGATATTCCTAGCCGCAAAATTTCTTGAATTAAATTTATATAAACAATTTTTAAGTTTAACTGTCATAAATGTAATAACATGTTACTATATATGTGAAAACGATAAATATAAAAACACTGTATATACTTTTTATATTGTCCAGGTCAATACCTGATGGACGGGATTTGAAGATCATCGATACCATGTGCCGCAGGCCCGCGGTGTCGATGTGTTTCAAGTCCAAAAACCAGATTTTGATCTCGCACAATAGAACTATTTTATTTCTTATCTGACACTGATTTAATACAGACATTCTCGAGAGATTGAACATAATACCAACAAATTCTCACTACTTACAATGTATCCACATCTCTCAAAACCAAACTACAAACATATACAGCGTTATTTATTTTTAACAATTTCAATATGTTGTATGAACGTAACTTCCTTTAAAATAACGTTTATATCGTTGTTTTGGATGTTGTCGGACGTTTAAAATCGTTTAAAATTACTTCCTAACACTTGGGGGACGTGACAGTCCTGATAGGAAAAACTCCTCAGTAACGAATCAGCATTAAGCGCTTTAATAAAACCATGTAAGATTTGCCTTTGAGAGACAGGCAAGTTATATATTTCCCCGTGTCCGACAGACGTTAAACATTTGCCCTTGCGAGACAAACCGACGTTAACTATTTGCCTGACACAAGCCGGCTTTTGCCCGTGTGAGAAAAGTAAAAAATAGAAAGTATTATTAGTATTCAATATTTACATTATTAGGTCGTGTAGTTGTAATAACGAGCGTAAGAGGTCGAATCTCTTTGCCTGCCGATTCGGCATATCACGTTACAAAGCATGGCTTAGAAACAATGGCTGATTCACTTCGACTAGAGATGGTGAAATTTGGTGTTAAAGTTTCCATCGTAGAACCGGGTAATTTCTCAAGAGCCACTGCGAGCGGAAGTGACGAAGTGGTAAGGATATTATTTGTACGCATTTTCAGACGGTTTAGAATTAAACGGTGTTGTTTACAAGTAACCAATCATAACCATGGCGTTATGTATTCACAACTGTTGTAGAAAACAGACTAGTATGTGAAATTGCATAAAACCAACATCTCTGTGGATGGCATTTATTCTATCCATCGTATCCATTGCGCTGTGGAATGGAAGGCATTACTTTTCTCTTAAAAAAGAAATAAATACTGAAAAGGGGATGCCTTGGAAGTAACAAACACAAACAAGAGATAAAGGTAGCAGACTTGATCTTATCCTCTCACGCCTCCTGGCACTGGCTTAAGCGATACTCTACCTTAATGCCACAAAGGTTGGGCTTGATGATCTCAAAGTACCAGTAAGTAATAAATCTACTGATATTTATTAGGGGAGACTTTTTACGGCCGCCAAACATTACTAAACAAACGCTAGAGTGAATGTCAATAAATACTGAAAAGGGGATCCCTTGGAAGCGACAAAGATAACGACAGACACGAAACTGTTGATGCAAAGCATCAATTCGCCGGTAGCAATGAAACACTTCATATCTTTGCTTCAAATTGCATTGCTTTGGAAATTTTGAATGAGGTTTATGAATTCTGACAGTTCATTAAAATTCTCCCCAACTACTTCTGAGCACTGTTTTTACTTAATCGTCTTTTGGGATTATCAAGTCCAATCTTTGTAGCTTTAAAGCAGAGTTTCAATACAACCGGAGCTGGGGAGAGTTAGAGGTGTTGCTCCTTATATTACATCTCATGAACAGACTCAATAAAAGTGAATCTGCTACTTTTCTCTCTTGTTTGTGTTTTATATTTCCAAGAGATTCCCTTTTCAGTATTTCATATTTGTGTTTTACTTATATTGCCTATTGATGCTGCCTTGTTGGTTAGAGATTACATCATGTCGGGGATTTCTTTATTTACACTGTCCTGTTTTAATGGGATGACAGTAGGGTAAGTGTGAGGTTTGGTGCACCCTAGAACCGGTTTAAACCCCCAGTGGCCTACTTTGCCACTGACCGTTCCAAGGCAGTAGCCCTATTGTCAACCATTTTGTGTTTGTGATGTCGTTTGCATTTTTTATTACTTTTGCCTTTTCGTTTGTCTGTTTGCGTGTTTGTTTTTGTGTTTTGTGGTTGACTGTCGTCCTTGAATGCTGCTTTCCCTGTCCGATATGTTTATCCTTCTTTATTATAGATGCATAATGGAGAAAAAAAAATGTTTACATCATGGTATTTGTTAGTTCTTAAAAACCTTAATATTCATCTGATTTCAGTTCTTTGTCTGATGTTATGTATACTCAAAATAAATACAACAATGTCTGCTGTGCATTTCAGTGTGCCTAGACGTCGAATATGAATCGAGATGTTTTTTATTAGTTTCCATATGCTTTCATACCTGATATGATTGAATAGAATGAAATCGGACGCTCCTGAATCTGTTTGCAATCTTCGCGTAGCCATCCTCTAAATTTCGCAAAGCCATAATTCATTTTGACCCCCTCTGTTTACGTGTAATTGTATTGACAGCTGAAACCAGAATGTCGACGGCGGAACTGTCTATTTTTCTAGAGTAGGGTTACTTAAAAAATCAGTTGACCAATAGTGGTGTAAATAATAAAATAGAAACGCAGTTTACTATTTACCTACCTTTTATTTGCTAGATATAATGTTTTTCATTCCAAAATAAAAGATAAGTATGATCGATTGCTGGAGGTGCTGAACATTTAAGAAGAACACCACCCTGCATAACCTACGTTTTATTTGGTACATCCGAACCCTAAACACAGACATGCGCAGACGAAAATTTCGAAAAAATAATGCCGCCATCTTGTTTTAATAACTTGCGGTGACAAAATGAATTGTAGGCTTGTAAAATGTAACGGATGGCTATGGCAAGATTGTAAACAGATCCAGGAGCATCTATTTTCATTATATCTAACCATATCAGGTATGAAAACATATAGCAAATAATAAAAAAAAATATCGATTCATATTTGACGTCTAGGCACCTTGAAATGCACAGTAGATTTTTTATAGAAGTCAGGCGAAATATATATACATTTTGCAGCAGTAAAGACTAAAATGCGTAGAAATGTACAGGCCAAACATTTTTGAAAGTATTATAATAACAGCATACTCGTTTTAATTTCATTTTAAAAACATACATGCATCTAATTTGCCAGTTTAAGCGTTACAGAGACGACGCAGAAGAGATGTGGAAAAACGCTTCTGATGACGTAAAATCCACATATGGAAAGGAGTACATGACTGGAATGGTTGATGCGATAAGACTTAAAGGTGCAACCACAACAAAACCCGTGATTGACGCCATTGAAGATGCTCTGATCAGTAAACGACCACACACGCGTTATCTGGTGGATGGTGGAACTGGGTGGATGGATGTTGCCGCGGTATGTATAGAATATAAAAAAAGAAATATTGCATGAGATAAACGTTGATTTCTAATTACCTATTCCTGATCGGTTTTGGATCCTCTTCTTTTCTTAATCTATATAAATGTTATTGCTGAAAATATGCTAAGCATTACTCGCCTCTTTCCAAACGATAGCTCTCTCTCAATATCCACATCCAGTACTGATGATATGGAGGGTATTTTAAATCATGACCTACATATTATAGCTCAGTGGTCGAAACAGTGGCTTGTTCAATTTAATCCTAATAAGAAATATTAAAAGATCGGACAGGGAAAGTAGCATTCAAGGAGGAGAGTCAATCACAAAACACAGAAACAAACACGCAAACAGACAAACAAGAAGGCAACAGCAATAATAAATGCAAACGACATCACAAACACAAAAGGGTTGACAATAGGGCTACCGCCTTGAAACTGAAGTATTATATTTCTCCCTTAATCACACTGATCGCCGTCCACGACTATTTTTAAATGAAGTTCAACTCCCATTCGTTGATACTCACAAGCATTTGAGTTTAATTCTTAGTTCAGATGGTAAATGGCACGAACCCATTAACAGTATTGTAACATCTGCCTCAAATATTCTTGGCCTAATGCGTCATCTAAAATTCAAATTGAAGCGCAAAACATTAACACAAATTTACTTGTCATACATGCGCCCTATCCTAGAATATGCATATATTGTGTGGGGTGGTTGTTCTGTTTACGATAGAGAAAGACTCGAACAAGTTCAATATGAGGCTGCTCGCATCTTGACTGGACTAACGCGATCAGTATCCATCAATAATTTACTAACTCAAATTGGATGGTTATCATTATCAGATAAACGGAAAATGTAAAATCTTACTATTGTCTATAAAGTAAATAGTGGCATAATGCCATCGTATGTTACCAATCTTTTTCCTCCATTTGTTCAAGAAAACAACCCATATAACGTTAGAAATGGTAATAGCTACTAGACCATAGCAAGAATAACGGAAATAGTTTCTAAATCATTTCTTCCATCCGCTATTACTATGTAGAACGATCTATCACCCGAAATCAGAAACTCCGAATCGCTTACCGTTTTCAAAGAAGACTAATAAGATCTGTATTCGTTAGTCCTAAAAGTTTATATGTCTCTCGATCAGTTGCTGTTCTACATGCATGAATTCGCAATTCGTGCAGCAATCTTAATAACGACCTTTATATAAATCACCTAAGACTATCACCAAGTTGTGATTGTGGGTATGAAACAGAAGATGCCGAACATTTCATGTTTAGGTGTAATCGATTTCAAAACCAACGACATGTCCTGTTTCAATCTACTCGTCGCTTTCATTCGTTAAATGTGAACACTTTCCTTTTTAATAGGGGACACATATCCGACGCGGAAAAGGAATTAATTTGTAATCCCTTTCAGACCTACATTAGTGAGACCAAACGTTTGAAACACTAACACATTCTAACAAATCATTTTCAAACGTAAATACTGTTCTGACTCGCTCTAATGGCAACTTGTCTACTACCTCATATTCTTCCTTCGTAACTTTCATACAGCTTACTCCTCTCGCCTTCTATTTTCTTATTATATTTCACAATAACAAACAAAACCTATATTAGCATACATATATTTATCTTTAGTTTGTTTACAATTCTTTGTAAATCAAATATGTAACTATTTAGCCATGTACATTTCTGTAACAAATTTTATTGGGAGGACCGTAACTAATGTTGATAGAACTTGTGGCCCGACTCATTTGTTTATTTGGCAATAAAATATGTTTAATTCAATTTTAAAGTAGTTATCCCGCCAAATAACGACAAAGTTGCACTACAAAACCGTTAATCAAAACGTAAGTATTCATCTAATAATGTATATCCCCGATTAAACGTATATATTTATTAGCAGGTTTTTAGAACACCTGTGATTGAATATGCGTAAAATGAATTATGAGTTGGTAACTCTTAATTCGACGCTCCAGTTTTGGGGTTTCGCCTGGTTAAAGCTGTTTATATTGTGTCAATAGACATTGGATTCTCAGAATATGTAAGTTATATAAATATATTACTCGTCGTCTGTAGGTTTAGAAATGGTGTGCATATGATGTAAAATATGGCTGTTGTTAGCGGGATAGCTACTTTAAATATGGCTATGATTAGTTACGGATATTTGTCAGGCTTGTCATGAGTGGTTGGGACTGAGTCAGGAATGTGTCAATGACAGTGATGCTTTACATATGTTTAATTAAACTTATGTAGAAAGTATGTCATATAATTATACAATTTGCCTTTTTTTACCTCATCGACCAAAAATACGATTTTGATGTTGATATACTATCAATAGTTTCCCTGTAAACCAAAGTTATACCATGACTGCGTTTTATATTATAGACACTTGCTCGATACTATCACTTGCTGCCGACATGGTTATATGACTGGATCATTATTACACGGACCAAATGCGACAGATTCCCAGATTACGCTAAGAAGAAACTGGATTAATGTATACATGTGTCTATATTGTCCCAGATCAATACCCTGTTTTAACAATTTCAATTTGTAGCTAGATCGTAACGTTTCTTTAAACAAACGTAATTGTTGTTTTTGAGTTTTAGTTGACGTATAAAATCGTTCCAAATGACGTTATAATGGTGGAATTACGTGACGTCAGAGGTTTTGATAGGAATTTGACAATGTTTTCAATAACAAATCAGCATTGAGTATTTTAATAAACTATGTCAGAATCATATTTTTAAACAGGTAGTTCTGGAGAAAGAATAGAATGGCATGAATACATATGTCAAATGTATAGCACAAACGATATTGTGGACGAGTTCCATTTAGAAGTAAATATACATAAAAAAAAAAAAATAATAATGCAGCTCTTCTTCAATCAAAACACAACAAATGCATTTGGGAAGCATTCTCTTTAATAATCGGTAATATATAACACAATCTCGTTCATTTCCATTTGAATATAATTAAATCATTCCATAGTACTGTATTAGATTTGTTACTAGAATTATTGTTTTGTGTTCATCTTATCTCTTTTCCTCTTAATATTAATTTACGAAACCGATGGATATACATTTCCTCCGAAGGATTCGGGTGGCATATGCCCGAGTAAGGTACTTGGACATTTTAACATTGGTGTCAATTGGGAAAATAAGTGGTCGTTTCATACCTAAGAATGGTAAGCAATGCCCGTATTATTGCAAACAATACTTATTTGATTCAACAATTGCGATCTCGAGCTATTATCGATTTCAATGTAATACGTAATTTATCCGTTGATCTTCTCTCATTTAATTGATCATTAATTACTATGTGCTATTCTAACGCCGTGGAAAACGAACACTTATAGAAAGCACACATATAATAAGCTTGTAATATTGAGGAAAAAGCTGTTCGCGCAGGACTTATTACAATTTTAT
The DNA here is from genome assembly GCA_037043455.1 of Cyrtodaria siliqua. Classification (NCBI taxonomy): domain Eukaryota; kingdom Metazoa; phylum Mollusca; class Bivalvia; order Adapedonta; family Hiatellidae; genus Cyrtodaria; species Cyrtodaria siliqua. The sequence continues at coordinate 316,946 of JAWPHD010001004.1, forward strand.
TCCCGAGCGCTTTCTGTCATAACAATATCATCAGCATCAAAACACGAAAGGCAATCTGATTAGTTCCGATAATTTGGCATGTGAGCGATCACGCAAGGTCGGACCTAACTCAAATGTAAAAACTGCTTACAATCAAGTTCAAACTTATATTCGTGCAACGCGAAAAGCCACACGCCTCCTATATTTTGTATTTTATCGACTATTTTTTGATTACTACAAATAGTGTTATTCATGTTTCGAAATGTAAAATCTACGCTGTATGACATGTAGATCTCTCTGTTGTGTATGTTAATACAAACTTGTCAAAACAACCAAGGAGATCTGGATATTTTAAACTTAATAATAACGTTCTTCTCAATACGTATTAACAAAAGATATACGGGAAGGCATTAAAGAGCAACGATCACTTCTACCTTTCTCTCTATACAATTCTATTAAACCAAACTTTTCTTTTTAAACATTTTATGGTAATTTAATTTCATAATCATTGCGTTTTTACATTATTGTACTGGAAAGAAATAAAATGTTAAAAACAAAAAATAAGAAAGGATAATAGCGAGGTTGAGAACACTTAAAATCGATTTAAGCTAGCCGGTGGGCTATATTTCTCACTGATCGTTCCAAGTCTTCAAAACACTTTCTGTTGTGTAATGTCGTTTTCATTATATAGTTAATTTGCTCTTTGTTTGTGGTACAGATCAAATCTCTGGTGCCATTGCGTTGGGGTGCTATGATTTCAATAGGACCATTTTTCTCATTTAGAATATTATGACTCTACAGGTTGTTTATTTGATTAAATAATGCCGACATTCGCAAGGTCGGACCTAACTCAAATGCAAAAACTGCTTACATAAAATCTAGTTCAAACCCGGAGTCGTGCACAGCGAAAAATCGAGTGGACATACATGAGTTCAACCAGGTAAACCACATCATACATGTAAAAATGAGGTGTATTCGACAAACAGAAAGTCAAGTCACCATCACCCGGGTTAGTTCGTGGTCAAAACATTTGGCAAATGGGCAAGGCCTAGTTGTGCTTTATTCGGTAAATATATGTCGAAAACCTTCTGAATGTCAGTATGTTTTATCAAATGATATTTGGATTGTTAGAATGTCATGGTATGTTGTTACGTTCTATACAATAACAGTTTAATTGTTGAAATATCCGCCGGGTTAAAACTAGCTCACGGGAAGCAACTACTGCAATAATTAAAGTTTACTGAATGCACAGTTTATTTCCCTTACTTTCCACTATAGTTAGTCGGTTGGTTAACGGCGGCGCGTATATATACTTAGCTATTTGGTTAACAGCGACGTTCAACAGGACAACGACAATCACACGACTGATTAATCCGTTTCTAACATTTGTTTTCGGTTTTACGACAATCTTAACCAACTCGGTAAATGACATCACTTTTTTTGGCAGACTGATTTGTGATGATTTATGCTCACTTGTTATATGTTATCGTTAACAAATCGGGTGACAAGATTTGCATACGCCCGTTTATGAAATCGGGACGTATTATAGTATAGGATCGTCCATCCGCACGTACGTCCGTCTGTAAACAAAGACGAATTACGGACGATAACTTTGAAACCACAACACCCACACTCATGAAATTGCCTACATCTAGTTACATTGCCCCAGCTGAGAGTAAAATCTATTGTTTGGGGGTAATTAGTTCACAGGTCAAGGTCACCTTGACGCAGATGGACTAACCTATTTAAAGCTTTAACTTTAGAAGTATAACACCTACACTTATGAAACTTTATAGTCACATTGCCCGTACTGCGGGGAAGAACCATATTGCTTTTTGGGTTAGTTCGTCGACGGCCAAGGTCTCCATGACCTCACAAAGACATATGTATTCAGATAGCTACGGAAATGTAACACACACCCTTGTTAAATTGCTTAGGTTCAGTGACTAAGGTGAGAGGAGGAAGAATATTGGTGAACTGATTTTCGAAATGTTGTCTCTCCTGTAACATGTAATTGTTAGACCTACAATCTCGTGCAACTTTACAGATATTTTAAATAGTATATTTGTTAAAACAATGACTCTTTTTTGTTATTTTTGTAATGAAGGAGGGGTTCGTAGAGGAAACGTTAACTCGATCATGAAAATTCTTTCTGCACTATGATGTATTTGCTATTATACCTACACTACTGAAAATGTATACAAATAGTATCCATTCTGCAACAACGAACCCTGTTGTTTTTATGGTTATTTGGTCAATTATCCACGTCACTGTCATCTGATCATGAACAATTCCATCTCGGCTGTTATTCGTAAGCTATTTGACCTACAGTCTTGAAACTTTATACAAACAGTGCTCTCGGTTAAACAACAACCCCTTTCAAGTTGTTTTTGTCAGAAGGTCATGGTCATATTGACGTGACACCTAGAACATGCTTTTAACATAAATGCGTATAATGCACCGTTAAGAGCATTATAATCATTCGCAATTGACTTGAATGGTTCAGTGAAGCCTAGTACAGAGTAATCATGCACTCATTAAAATTGAATCTGCTTCATTTCTCTATTATTGTATTTGTTGCTTCTAATCCCCTTTCCAGTATTTATTGGCATTCACTCTAGCCTTTTAAGGCTGTGGAGGCTATAAAACGTCGCTCTGACTACAAATCAGTAGTGTTATTACTTACTGATCCTATGGGACCATCAAGCCGAATAGATGTGACTTTAAAGCTGAATACCGGACAAGCTGGTTCTACGATGTGTGAGAGATGTTTCACCTTATATTACCTCTCATGAACAGACAAAGTTAAACCAAGTCTGCTACATGGTACCTATTGTTTGTGTTTGTTGCTTCCAAGAGATCCCTTTTTCAGTATTTATTGGCATAAACACTAGCGTTTTGCTTAGTGTTGTGTTGCTGGTGTAAAAATTCGCCCCGACTGCAATTCAGAAGTGTTATTACTTACTCAAGCCCAACTTATGTGGCTTTAAAGTAGAATACCGCTTCAGCATGTGCTGATGGTGGCGGGGTGTGAGAGGTGTTGCACTTTATATTATCTCTCATGTACAGACTCAACCAAACTGTGTCTGCCACTCCGTATTGTTTGTGTTCGTTGCTACAAAGGGATACTATTTTCGGTATGCATACACTCTGCAAGCACGCTGCGGTTCAAGTTATGGTGTGTGGTAAGGTTGATATTCTTTAAATACACTGTAAAATTATCTGTTTAGAAAAACTAATCCGATAAATGTTAAATATAAACACCATATTCATGTGATAAAATGGTTTGTTTATTTATACATATAAATATGATATACATATATTGCACCTAAATGAGTTCCTCCAGCAACATTGACTAAACACTCGTGATCATTGTAATAGCAGTTATCTTCTTGCACTTGCCAACAGGACTTGTGTTAGGGCTGTGGGTAAATAGTGTTAGCATGTAAAACAATGTTGAATGTTGAAAATTCAAAAAGAAATCCACGTTAAACATATTTAATAATAAATAAATTCCAGTATAATTTGTTTTTGTTTTTTTCTAACACAAAAGGATTGTTTACGAAACTGAAATTTGCAAATGAATTTAATATTAAATCAGATTATGGAATCACATCTCGTCAACGATGTACTCTATTAATAAGAGTAAGTGAGTAAATAATCCCGTAATATACTTACTAGTGTAGTTTAACTGGCCGTCTGCGTCAAGGTTGGCTTCTTTCAGCAAGTCATCCACTTCTTCTTGTGATAACTTTTCGCCCAGATTGAGAAGAACGTTTTGTAGTTCGTTAGCTTCGAGGTAACCCGAACCTTCTTTGTCAAAAACCTGTCACGAGACAAAACACAATCTTTAATAAACGGACATGCCTTCGACAAAGCACCCTCTTTAGTCAACAAATAAAGCACTCTTTCTGCATAAAATGTAACATGCCTGTGCAAAAGGAAACGCAAACCCCCCCAAAAAGTGACATGTATACCTATTGTTTTTTTAATAATAGTTGCAAAATATGTCGCTACCAATAATTTAAAAAGGTATTACATTTATTTCATCTTTATTTACATGAATATACACACCGAAATAAAAAAAAAAATATGGTGGCCTTATACAGCTGCCGAAGCAACTTCTTATGGGTGTATGTGTCTCAACTTATTCGTTTTTCAAGAGCTTGTACTCGAGTTGAGGACTTTAATATTCGTAATATTTGTATAACTAAAAAGCTACTCAATCAGGGTTACCATTACCAAAACTTCGTAAAGCCTTTGCAAAATTTTATTATCGTAACCCTGATCTTCTTTACACATTATATAAGTAATTGAAGGACTCTTTTGCGACAAGGACTATCACAACCTGACTTCTATGGTGATGTGATTTATAAACTTCGTAAGATTATTGGTCATGATCAATTTCATACTATCTTTGTTATGAGGTTATGACCCTATCATTTTGCAAAGTACTGCATGCTTGGTGGTGGACCCTTCAACAGTGTGCCACTATGCTTTCCTCTTTAATTGTACGATTACCGGACAGGCTGTGGACCCTATGATGACGCCTACCTAAAGCCCAATGGGACGGTGGCGTTTGATGTTTGTCTATGATCTTTCTTGTCGTGCCCTTAACGGTTTATTCTCTTGTTGCAAGTCATTGAGTTCCTTCACTGTGGCTTTCTAGGCTATTGTTTTTTTTGTATTATATTTACACGAGCATATTTGTGTTTTACTTATATTGCCTATCGATGCTGCCTCGTTTGTTAGAGATTAGATCATGGCGGGGATTTCTTTATTTACACTGTCCTGTTTTAATGGGATGACATTAGGGTAAGTGTGAGGTTTTACTGAAATGTAGCATTTAATCATTACTATTATATGTATATTAGCGACGGAAACATTCACAAACCTCAATAGCGCAGTTGATAGAGGCGCCGTGTTAGTGCCAAGGAAGGTAGGTATGGTTCAAGCCTGCTGATTTCCCTTTTTTTTCTTTTTTTTTTAAATTTTCATTGGTTTTCATTATTGCTGATGGTAAGGTAGCAACATTCCTTTACAGTTTTCACGTTGATAACATAATCTTATAATTACACAAGGTAACAGTGAACAGTTTATATGTGTTGTAATGCACACTATAACGAACACGTATCCCTTACATGTGGACACTTGTATTTCTGTGCTGATGTGTACCTCTAGCACGTCGTGTTACAAGGTAATTGTAATCAATATGTAAGGCATGTCACTGTATTTGAACAGAAAGAAGCGAGGTCGCCCACATTGATTTAAAAACGGTCGTGGCGTGTTTATGTCTCTGTGACAACATTTATTTTTTTCAATATTGTTTTAACACCCGTGACTTGATATATTATTATGTTAACTTTGATTGTTGTCTACTTGAAACGTCAAATACAAATTGCCAAGTGTGTGGTTACCTTGAACGCATCCAGAATATCCTCCTCTGTGTTGACTGGTTTCCAATGTTTAACAACAACAGATATGAAATCCTTTTCCTCGATCGACCCGCTTCCTGGCAAGAAGAAAAGCTATATTTAGTTGACAATATTAAAGGTTTACAACATTTCACTTAAAATTATACAAAATATATAAACAGGACTATTAAAAGAAAATTACTCAGTGTCTCCGTTTATCTTTGGAAAATCTTTTGAATAAGTATACAATTACAAAGGGCAATACATCTTTTATAAATATAGCTATAGTTACTGCACGTTGCACTAACTCATTGTCCTCCATCAGTGTGTGTTTCGTACATAGATACTACAAAGTCTATCTTTTCAGCGGGATTTGTTTCCGTTCCTCTTTGACTGTATTAAATGTTCAGATATGATGAAACAGTAAGATGTACAAACCCTTTGTGTCGGCTTCTTTGATCATTCTCCTGACGTCGGCTTCCGAGGGGTTTTGTCCAAGGGAACGAATTGCGGTTCCAAGTTCTGATGTGTTGATCTTTCCGCTGCTATTTACATCAAACATGTAAAACGCTTCTTTAATCTCTGAAATAAAACTCACATGTTAATTGTAATGCGATGGAAGCAAAATCACGTGAAAGCAAACTCAAAGTGATGTGAAATGAAAATCATAGTGATGTGAAATGAAAATCATATGAAATAGTGATGTGAAATGAAAATCATAGTGACGTGAAAAGAAAATCATAATGACGTGAAATGAAAATAATAGTGACGTGAAATGAAAATAATAGTGATGTGAAAAGAAAATCATAGTGATGTGAAAAGAAATGAAAAGATAATCATAGTGATGTGAAATGAAAATCATAGTGTCGTGAAAAGAAAATCATAGTGACAAAAAATCAAGAAGAAAATGTGCAAGAACTCTCTACTGGTGCACGGTATAATAACACACACATAATGAAATCACATGCATTCCTACTTTTGGTAAAATTTAAAATAAAAACTGAAACACGTTTACGTATTACATGTATACCTGACTGAAACCTAATACATGGTCATATGTTAGTGAAAATATTTTCAACAGAACTGCTTATTTTCAGAGGATAACATATTTTTCAGAATATTCCAATCTAACTAGACTGGCTGTCGTCCCAGTGGTTAATTTTTTGTTTATATATTTTGAGATCAGAATCAAAATAAATCTTAAAATTACAAACATTTCTGAATAGCTCTGAAACTCTTATGTTGGAAGCCAATAATTCAAAGGGGACTTAATGCAGACTATTTTATTTGATGATAGCTTGAAATAGTATAAACATTAACAGACAAAAGGACTTAGCCAGTCTACAATCTAATTTAATATTTCATAAAACAAGCTCTTGTAACAATCCATTATCTATATATTTACACACGGTCAGTTTAAATGTGTTCAATACAAATTACAATTTAAGATATGTCTTGGAACTTGTAAATTGTGTAACTATTATGTTGTCGTTTCAATGATACAGATTATTTAATATAATTTTTAAATTAAAATGCAATAAAAAGAATACGAATTTAATTATAGTATTAAAAGAAATAATGAATGCATTGATGACAGTTGCTCAGTATAATAAAGTGCATATAATCACATGTTCGCCTTTGTTTTATTAAACACAAAAAAGTAAATTATAGGCATGCATAGCGTTTCTGAGTGACTAATTGTTTTAAATAACGTTGACCATATACTTTAAACATTATATTAAAAAAAAAAAAGTATAAATAGAACGTATAATTATGTACCATTTCTGTGTTTTATTTGAGCATTCCTGTATATTGGTACCCTAATTCGGACTTTTTTACACAGCTTTTTTGGTATATATTTTCTAGTATTTTTTTATAATTGTAAAAGTAAATATAAAGACTCTAATGATAATGAGCCGGTTCTATTGAGTATTCATAATACAACGGGTTACCTTTGATCTGGTCTTCTGAGAGCTTGTCAGCCTGTAGTAATGATACAGGATACATTATATAGAGGGTCTTGCTAATGGTAATGAAACGAGTTTTTATATTGTTCGAACGAGTAATTAAACTATCTATTAAGATTATTCAACGATTTTTTTATTGATTTTTTTTCGCGTGAAACGAACACAAATATAAGCGAGTGAGTCGTATACTGGCGTAACATATTATACATGCCTACATATTATACATGCCTACATATTATATATGCCTACATACATGCCTACATATTATACATGCCTACATATTATATATGCCTACATATTATACATGCCTACATACATGCCTACATATTATATATGCCTACATATTATACATGCCTACATACATGCCTACATATTATACATGCCTACATACATGCCTACATATTATACATGCCTACATACATGCCTACATATTATATATGCCTACATACATGCCTACATATTATACATGCCTACATATTATACATGCCTACATATTATATATGCCTACATACATGCCTACATATTATACATGCCTACATATTATACATGCCTACATACATGCCTACATATTATATATGCCTACATACATGCCTACATATTATATATGCCTACATACATGCCTACATATTATACATGCCTACATATTATATATGCCTACATATTATACATGCCTACATACATGCCTACATATTATACATGCCTACATACATGCCTACATATTATATATGCCTACATACATGCCTACATACATGCCTACATATTATATATGCCTACATACATGCCTACATATTATATATGCCTACATACATGCCTACATACATGCCTACATATTATATATGCCTACATACATGCCTACATATTATATATGCCTACATACATGCCTACATATTATACATGCCTACATACATGCCTACATATTATACATGCCTACATATTATATATGCCTACATATTATACATGCCTACATACATGCCTACATATTATACATGCCTACATACATGCCTACATATTATACATGCCTACATACATGCCTACATATTATATATGCCTACATATTATACATGCCTACATATTATACATGCCTACATATTATACATGCCTACATATTATATATGCCTACATACATGCCTACATATTATACATGCCTACATATTATACATGCCTACATACATGCCTACATATTATACATGCCTACATATTATACATGCCTACATATTATATATGCCAACATATTATACATGCCTACATACATGCCTACATATTATACATGCCTACATATATGCCTACATATTATACATGCCTACATACATGCCTACATATTATACATGCCTACATATTATACATGCCTACATATTATACATGCCTACATATTATATATGCCTACATATTATACATGCCTACATACATGCCTACATATTATACATGCCTACATACATGCCTACATATTATACATGCCTACATACATGCCTACATATTATATATGCCTACATACATGCCTACATATTATACATGCCTACATATTATACATGCCTACATATTATATATGCCTACATACATGCCTACATATTATACATGCCTACATATTATACATGCCTACATACATGCCTACATATTATATATGCCTACATACATGCCTACATATTATATATGCCTACATACATGCCTACATACATGCCTACATATTATATATGCCTACATACATGCCTACATATTATACATGCCTACATATTATATATGCCTACATATTATACATGCCTACATACATGCCTACATATTATACATGCCTACATACATGCCTACATATTATATATGCCTACATACATGCCTACATACATGCCTACATATTATATATGCCTACATACATGCCTACATATTATATATGCCTACATACATGCCTACATACATGCCTACATATTATATATGCCTACATACATGCCTACATATTATATATGCCTACATACATGCCTACATATTATACATTCCTACATACATGCCTACATATTATACATGCCTACATATTATATATGCCTACATATTATACATGCCTACATACATGCCTACATATTATACATGCCTACATACATGCCTACATATTATACATGCCTACATACATGCCTACATATTATATATGCCTACATATTATACATGCCTACATATTATACATGCCTACATACATGCCTACATATTATACATGCCTACACACATGCCTACATATTATACATGCCTACATACATGCCTACATATTATACATGCCTACATACATGCCTACATATTATATATGCCTACATACATGCCTACATATTATACATGCCTACATACATGCCTACATATTATATATGCCTACATATTATATATGCCTACATATTATACATGCCTACATATTATACATGCCTACATACATGCCTACATATTATACATGCCTACATACATGCCTACATATTATATATGCCTACATATTATATATGCCTACATATTATACATGCCTACATACATGCCTACATATTATACATGCCTACATACATGCCTACATATTATACATGCCTACATACATGCCTACATATTATTATAAATGCCTACATATTATACATGCCTACATACATGCCTACATACATGCCTACATACATGCCTACATATTATACATGCCTACATACATGCCTACATATTATACATGCCTACATACATGCCTACATACATGCCTACATATTATACATGCCTACATACATGCCTACATATTATACATGCCTACATACATGCCTACATACATGCCTACATATTATACATGCCTACATACATGCCTACATACATGCCTACATACATGCCTACATATAATACATGCCTACATACATGCCTACATATTATACATGCCTACATATTATACATGCCTACATACATGCCTACATATTATACATGCCTACATATTATACATGCCTACATATTATACATGCCTACATACATGCCTACATATTATACATGCCTACATACATGCCTATATATTATACATGCCTACACACATGCCTACATATTATACATGCCTACATATATGCCTATATATTATACATGCCTACACACATGCCTACATATTATACATGCCTACATATTATACATGCCTACATATTATACATGCCTACATATTATACATGCCTACATACATGCCTACATATTATACATGCCTACATACATGCCTACATATTATACATGCCTACATATTATACATGCCTACATACATGCCTACATATTATACATGCCTACATATTATACATGCCTACATACATGCCTACATATTATACATGCCTACATACATGCCTACATATTATACATGCCTACATATTATACATGCCTACATATTATACATGCCTACATATTATACATGCCTACATACATGCCTACATATTATACATGCCTACATACATGCCTACATATTATACATGCCTACATATATGCCTACATATTATACATGCCTACATACATGCCTACATATTATACATGCCTACATATTATACATGCCTACATATTATACATGCCTACATACATGCCTACATATTATACATGCCTACATACATGCCTACATATTATACATGCCTACATATTATACATGCCTACATACATGCCTACATATTATACATGCCTACATACATGCCTACATATTATACATGCCTACGTATTATATATGCCTACATACATGCCTACATATTATACATGCCTACACACATGCCTACATATTATACATGCCTACATACATGCCTACATATTATACATGCCTACATACATGCCTACATATTATACATGCCTACACACATGCCTACATATTATACATGCCTACATACATGCCTACATATTATACATGCCTACATATATGCCTACATACATGCCTACATATTATACATGCCTACATATTATACATGCCTACATATTATACATGCCTACATACATGCCTACATATTATACATGCCTACATACATGCCTACATATTATTATATATGCCTACATATTATACATGCCTACATACATGCCTACATATTATACATGCCTACACACATGCCTACATATTATACATGCCTACATATTATACATGCCTACATACATGCCTACATATTATACATGCCTACATATTATACATGCCTACATACATGCCTACATATTATACATGCCTACATACATGCCTACATACATGCCTACATATTATACATGCCTACATACATGCCTACATATTATACATGCCTACATATTATACATGCCTACATATTATATATGCCTACATACATGCCTACATATTATACATGCCTACATACATGCCTACATACATGCCTACATATTATACATGCCTACATATTATATATGCCTACATACATGCCTACATATTATACATGCCTACATATTATACATGCCTACATACATGCCTACATATTATACATGCCTACATACATGCCTACATATTATATATGCCTACATATTATATATGCCTACATATTATACATGCCTACATATTATATATGCCTACATACATGCCTACATATTATATATGCCTACATACATGCCTACATATTATATATGCCTACATATTATACATGCCTACACACATGCCTACATATTATACATTCCTACATATTATACATGCCTACGTACATGCCTACATATTATATATGCCTACATATTATACATGCCTACATACATGCCTACATATTATGCATGCCTACATATTATTATACATGCCTACATATTATACATGCCTACATACATGCCTACATATTATTATATATGCCTACATATTATACATGCCTACATACATGCCTACATATTATACATGCCTACATACATGCCTACATATTATACATGCCTACACACATGCCTACATATTATACATGCCTACATATTATACATGCCTACATATTATACATGCCTACACACATGCCTACATATTATACATGCCTACATATTATATATGCCTACATATTATACATGCCTACATATTATACATGCCTACATACATGCCTACATATTATACATGCCTACATACATGCCTACATATTATACATGCCTACACACATGCCTACATATTATACATGCCTACATACATGCCTACATATTATACATGCCTACGTATTATACATGCCTACATACATGCCTACATATTATACATGCCTACATACATGCCTACATATTATACATGCCTACATATTATATATGCCTACATATTATACATGCCTACATATATGCCTACATACATGCCTACATATTATACATGCTAACATACATGCCTACATATTATACATGCCTACATACATGCCTACATATTATACAGGCCTACATACATGCCTACATATTATACATGCCTACATACATGCCTACATATTATACATGCCTACACACATGCCTACATATTATATATGCCTACATAGGCGAATACAAGCATACATATTATACATGCCTACGTACAATGCCTACATGAGCTATGCGAGTATGCCTACATACATGCCTACATATTATACATGCCTACATACATGCCTACATATTATACATGCCTACATACATGCCTACATATTATATATGCCTACATACATGCCTACATATTATATCATGCCTACATACATGCCTACATATTATATATGCCTACATACATGCCTACATATTAATGCTACACTGCCTATATGCCTACATACATGCCTACATATTATACATGCCTACACACATGCCTACATATTATACATGCCTACACACATGCCTACATATTATACATGCCTACATCACATGCCTACATATTATACATGCCTACACACATGCCTACATATTATACATGCCTACACATGATATATGCCTACATATTTACATGCCTACATATTATACTATGCCTACATATACATGCCTACATATTATACATGCCTACATACATGCCTACATATTATACATGCCTACACACATGCCTACATATTATATATGCCTACATACATGCCTACATATTATACATGCCTACATACATGCCTACATATTATATATGCCTACATACATGCCTACATATTATAATGCTACATATTATATATGCCTACATACATGCCTACATATTATACATGCCTACATACATGCCTACATATTATACATGCCTACATACATGCCTACATATTATACATGCCTACATACTATATATGCCTACATACATGCTACATATTATATATGCCTACATACATGCCTACATATTATACTATGCCTACATACATGCCTACATATTATACATGCCTACATACATGCCTACATATTATACATGCCTACATATTATACATGCCTACATATTATACATGCCTACACACATGCCTACATATTATATCATGCCTACATACATGCCTACATATTATATATGCCTACATATTACATGCCTACATACATGCCTACATACATGCCTACATATTATACATGCCTACATACATGCCTATATATTATACATGCCTACATATTATACATGCCTACATATTATACATGCCTACATACATGCCTACATATTATACATGCCTACATATTATACATGCCTACATACATGCCTACATATTATACATGCCTACATACATGCCTACATATTATACATGCCTACATACATGCCTACATATTATACATGCCTACATATTATACATGCCTACATATTATACATGCCTACATACATGCCTACATATTATACATGCCTACATACATGCCTATATATTATACATGCCTACATATTATACATGCCTACATATTATACATGCCTACATACATGCCTATATATTATACATGCCTACATATTATACATGCCTACATACATGCCTACATATTATACATGCCTACATACATGCCTACATATTATACATGCCTACATACATGCCTATATATTATACATGCCTACATACATGCCTACATATTATACATGCCTACATACATGCCTACATATTATATATGCCTACATACATGCCTATATATTATACATGCCTACATATTATACATGCCTACATACATGCCTACATATTATACATGCCTACATACATGCCTACATATTATACATGCCTACATACATGCCTACATATTATACATGCCTACATATTATACATGCCTACATACATGCCTACATACATGCCTACATATTATACATGCCTACATACATGCCTACATATTATACATGCCTACATATTATACATGCCTACATACATGCCTACATACATGCCTACATATTATACATGCCTACATATTATACATGCCTACATATTATACATGCCTACATATTATACATGCCTACATATTATATATGCCTACATACATGCCTACATACATGCCTACATACATGCCTACATATTATACATGCCTACATACATGCCTACATATTATATATGCCTACATACATGCCTACATATTATACATGCCTACATACATGCCTACATATTATATATGCCTACATATTATACATGCCTACATATTATACATGCCTACATATTATATATGCCTACATACATGCCTACATACATGCCTGCATACATGCCTACATATTATACATGCCTACATACATGCCTACATATTATTATATGCCTACATATTATACATGCCTACATACATGCCTACATATTATACATGCCTACATATTATACATGCCTACATACATGCCTACATATTATACATGCCTACATACATGCCTACATATTATATATGCCTACATATTATACATGCCTACATACATGCCTACATATTATACATGCCTACATATTATACATGCCTACATACATGCCTACATATTATACATGCCTACATATTATACATGCCTACATATTATACATGCCTACATACATGCCTATATATTATACATGCCTACATATTATACATGCCTACATACATGCCTACATATTATACATGCCTACATACATGCCTACATATTATACATGCCTACATACATGCCTACATATTATACATGCCTACATATTATACATGCCTACATATTATACATGCCTACATACATGCCTACATATTATACATGCCTACATACATGCCTATATATTATACATACCTACATATTATACATGCCTACATATTATACATGCCTACATACATGCCTATATATTATACATGCCTACATATTATACATGCCTACATACATGCCTACATATTATACATGCCTACATACATGCCTACATATTATACATGCCTACATACATGCCTATATATTATACATGCCTACATACATGCCTACATATTATACATGCCTACATACATGCCTACATATTATATATGCCTACATACATGCCTATATATTATACATGCCTACATATTATACATGCCTACATACATGCCTACATATTATACATGCCTACATACATGCCTACATATTATACATGCCTACATACATGCCTACATATTATACATGCCTACATATTATACATGCCTACATACATGCCTACATACATGCCTACATACATGCCTACATATTATACATGCCTACATACATGCCTACATATTATACATGCCTACATATTATACATGCCTACATACATGCCTACATACATGCCTACATATTATACATGCCTACATATTATACATGCCTACATATTATACATGCCTACATATTATACATGCCTACATATTATATATGCCTACATACATGCCTACATACATGCCTACATACATGCCTACATATTATACATGCCTACATACATGCCTACATATTATATATGCCTACATACATGCCTACATATTATACATGCCTACATACATGCCTACATATTATATATGCCTACATATTATACATGCCTACATATTATACATGCCTACATATTATATATGCCTACATACATGCCTACATACATGCCTACATACATGCCTACATATTATACATGCCTACATACATGCCTACATATTATTATATGCCTACATATTATACATGCCTACATACATGCCTACATATTATACATGCCTACATATTATACATGCCTACATACATGCCTACATATTATACATGACTACATACATGCCTACATATTATATATGCCTACATATTATACATGCCTACATACATGCCTACATATTATACATGCCTACATATTATACATGCCTACATACATGCCTACATATTATACATGCCTACATATTATACATGCCTACATACTTGCCTACATATTATACATGCCTACATATTATACATGCCTACATATATGCCTACATACATGCCTACATATTATACATGCCTACATACATGCCTATATATTATACATGCCTACATACATGCCTACATATTATACATGCCTACATATATGCCTACATACATGCCTACATATTATACATGCCTACATATTATACATGCCTACATACATGCCTATATATTATACATGCCTACATACATGCCTACATATTATACATGCCTACATACATGCCTATATATTATACATGCCTACATACATGCCTTCATATTATACATGCCTACATATTATACATGCCTACATATTATACATGCCTACATATATGCCTACATACATGCCTACATATTATACATGCCTACATACATGCCTATATATTATACATGCCTACATACATGCCTACATATTATACATGCCTACATATATGCCTACATACATGCCTACATATTATACATGCCTACATACATGCCTATATATTATACATGCCTACATACATGCCTACATATTATACATGCCTACATATTATACATGCCTACATATTATACATGCCTACATACATGCCTACATATTATACATGCCTACATATATGCCTACATATTATATATGCCTACATATTATACATGCCTACATATTATACATGCCTACATATATGCCTACATACATGCCTACATATTATACATGCCTACATACATGCCTATATATTATACATGCCTACATACATGCCTACATATTATACATGCCTACATATATGCATACATACATGCCTACATATTATACATGCCTACATATTATACATGCCTACATACATGCCTACATATTATACATGCCTACATATATGCCTACATATTATATATGCCTACATACATGCCTACATATTATATATGCCTACATATTATACATGCCTACATATTATATATGCCTACATACATGCCTACATATAATATATGCCTACATACATGCCTACATATTATATATGCCTACATATTATACATGCCTACATATTATACATGCCTACACACATGCCTACATATTATACATGCCTACATACATGCCTACATATTATATATGCCTACATACATGCCTACATACATGCCTACATATTATATATGCCTACATACATGCCTACATACATGCCTACATATTATATATGCCTACATATTATACATGCCTACGTATTATACATGTCTATATATTATACATGCCTACATATATGCCTACATATTATATATGCCTACATATTATACATGCCTACATACATGCCTATATATTATACATGCCTACATACATGCCTACATATATGCCTACATATTATACATGCCTACATATTATACATGCCTACATACATGCCTACATATTATACATGCCTACATATTATACATGCCTACATACATGCCTATATATTATACATGCCTACATATATGCCTACATATTATATATGCCTACATATTATACATGCCTACATACATGCCTATATATTATACATGCCTACATACATGCCTACATATATGCCTACATATTATACATGCCTACATATTATACATGCCTACATATATGCCTACATATTATACATGCCTACATACATGCCTACATATTATACATGCCTACATAGTATACATGCCTACATATTATACATGACTACATATTATGCATGCCTACATACATGCCTGCATATTATACATGCCTACATACATGCCTATATATTATACATGCCTACATACATGCCTACATATTATATATGCCTACATATTATTTATGCCTACATATTATACATGCCTACATACATGGCTATATATTATACATGCCTACATATATGCCTACATATCATACATGCCTACATACATGCCTATATATTATACATGCCTACATATATGCCTACATATTATACATGCCTACATATTATACATGCCTACATATATGCCTGCATATTATACATGCCTACATACATGCCTACATATTATACATGCCTACATACATGCCTACATAGTATACATGCCTACATACATGCCTACATATTATACATGCCTACATACATGCCTACATATTATACATGCCTACATATTATACATGCCTACATACATGCCTACATATTATACATGCCTACATACATGCCTACATAGTATGCATGCCTACATATTATACATGCCTACATATTTGACGAATAATTTGCGTCAGATGTTGTTATATACTATTTAATACCGCAACAAACTGTTGGCACAGTCGGTAAGAGCGTCGTCTACTATGTGTCTATATATGTCAATATGCAGAGTTCGAGCCTTGTATAAGGCAACATTTTTTAAACCATACAATGTTAAGATATTTCAAAAACTATTATACGAAACTACTACGGAATAAATATGTTGGTTGCGACAAGTTGGCATTTGAATTCCATGGCAATAATGTAAATATGCCGCATTGTTTAGATAATTATTATGAAAAAAATGTCAGTGCGTAATTAGTGAAGCGCATACACTCAATACAGTTTAACATATCTTACCATTTTGTGATAATTTCAGATCCCTGACTTCCTTGAAATATATGATTATTTTCTGTAAGAAACACATGAATAATAAGGCATAGCATACTCAGTGTATATCTACATAGGTAAAGCTTATTTTAAGGCCACTATTTATTCATTTATGTTTTGTTTAAATCTAAAATAACAGCTAAATACAAACCGCTTGACACGCCTACTCTTCCGAATGAACGAACGAACGAACGAATGCACGGTGTTTTGCGGCACCATGGGCACGTTGACACATAAACGGGTCATATTTGGTGAGAAAAATGATGAAAATGAAAAATTAAATAATCAATTATTCAAATTTACGCCAAAAATATAGAGGTAAAACGTTTGACAAAAAAGGGAAGATATGGTAAAGAAATAACTGCATGTGAAAAAAATGCCAGTCAACGGGCAGTTCCACGAGTCAAACACTACTTTTATGGAGAGAACCTATATTTTTTGTGACAATCCGGTATACAATCACTTTTCTCAGACGCATATCAAATGTCATTTCAATGCATAGCTTAGTATTCCTATAGTGTACACAATATGTATTCCTATATTGTACACAATATGTATTCCTATATTGTACACAATATGGATCGTCGACTTTAGCAGACTCCAGCATATAAAGGGACTAGTCGGCCATGATTAATGTAACTGGGTGAGATAATACACGGTTGATGTTAACGCCGAATCGATATGCAAATCTTGACGTCATAGGTACGCATCTTGTAAAGTTTCGAAACAATCGGTTAAAAGAATTGTGGCAGGAGATACGACACAAAATCGTTTCGGAACAGACGGAAAGACGGACGGACATGGCTAACGCTATATGCCCCTCACCATTCGGTGGTGGGGGCATTAAAAACGGAGAGATCCGCTTACTACAATGAATGTACAATACACAAACTTCTATCTAAATTGCCACATTGACTAGAGCAGGTAAACTGCCACTGGCTGTTATCGTTATGATAACGGTGTTCGAGTCGTGACAAGATAATCTGCCGGTTATCAAATTATCTCATCTCTACACTTCCGCATTTGTCCAGCACGTGCTCACCACAGTTGACGTGACGTGAGTGACAGATCTCCACGTGATATCGCGTATTTCTGGAAACGTAATACATAGCGAAGCGCTGCTCGTGTCATTCGATATATGTCTTAACTATAGTTAACTCTACTGAAATATTTGATATAGAAACAGAATACAAATAGTGTCGTTTAGGAACACCAAGCTCGGTGGCATCATTGGGAGGAACGTTATTATCATAATCTCAGACACTGACTGACAGTTTCAATGCAATTAATTAGCTATATTTACATGTACCGTACACCAAGTCTAGGTAAGCTAATGATCGAACAGTACCAGTATATACGCAGTAATTTGAAAAGGACTGTTATGGAAAGCCAAATTTGTCTTCGGAGGTTCATTTTATTTAAAGGGTGTAGATACTATATTTTAGTATACTATATATACTAATATGTGCGTTGCTTCCCTGGCAATGAAGTCTGCAGATATATGCTTCAACACCTGTGCCAGTGCAGGTGTCAGACCGGTGAAAATCAACCCATTGAACACAATGCAAACTAGGCTATATTTGGAGATCAGTCGCAACTTCCACGACATTCGTTCGCTTAAATACACTTTAATTCTGTGAAATAAACACATCTGGACAAAAAGCCCCGATACAGTTGTTCAACATGGAATGTCATTCATTCACGCTGTGCTCATACTCTCCAAAGAAATAATCCTGACAAAAACAGTAAAATACTTACTATTCATGACAATAGATATACTACTTTAACATCAGGTTAGATTTAACAATGAAATAAAAACTAATCTTGGGGTCAACACTGCAACCTAGTCACTTTGAGTTTTTTCAAGGAACTATTTTAGCATCCTACGACCCGGAAGTACTTCTTGACTGGTCTGACACCAGCATTATGTTCTGTCCAGTTTACTTCCGGCTAAACAAATAACCATATGCTGAACATAGTAATCCGTCGAACGACATACGAGGTTTGATCCGAACGTAACCGGAATTGGCCGAGTTAGCACAAATGGGTTAATGTTTCAGTTGAGTGTAAACTAGTTTCAAGATACTTCATGATTCGGAAAGTTTCCACTCAAATAAACAACATATTTATTTTTAAATAGATGTACCTGTTATTAATTCTACCATTTTCTTTATTTACTTTATTTTTATGTTTTTTATTTTTTATAAAAAACGTGGATGATATTTTAACAATAAAACATACGTATACATGTAATCAGAAACCGAAAATCGTCCAATCGGGTCACTTCTTTGAGTACAAAAGGATGTGAACATAAGTAGGCAATATTGTATGGTGGCAATCGGCGATTTTACTTAAATTTCTCCTTCAAATTTTTGTACGAACTGTGAATATACTGTGATAAATGGCAATTAGACCTAACGAACGGTGTAAAGGATTTGAATCAATTGCTAATTTGACGAAGATACAGACTTCGAAACGAGGTTGGTCAACTTGGTGTCAGACAATCTTCCTTAACATGTGTTTATATAGACAGTAGGGATATTGTATTTTTTATTATTTGTTTTTATAACATTTGCGGCTCAAGTGCCAGTGGTCTATAGGCTTTTTTTAACACTGTCTGAAAGTGGATGTGCAACAATTAGACTGTCAAAATGTGACAGTTTTCATGGATGTGTTATTTGGCAGTGAGATCTGAATGGGAAATCAAAGAACGCACATTACAGGCCAATCTCGTATCTAAATCTTCCCAAATTATAAACGAGCGCAGTAGTTGCATCATTATGCACTGTTCTACACACATATTCCATAAGTTCCAGCAAGGTTCTATAGTAAGGAGGTCATGTGAAACGCAGTTTATCTTTAGTGTGTTTTTATGAACTGAGAAAACATCGTACAAGAAGAAGAAATAGATGCATATCTTGAGGTTGTCTCGATTTTATCAAACGCGTTGATAAGGTAACTTGTGAAAAAAATGCACCAATGTACATCATAGGACAGAACCTATTCCTTGTTTGATGTATTAACCCACTAACAAAGTGTATCTTCATTTATATTATAATTATGTTATAGTAATATGAAGTACAACAGTATAAGCGAAGAAATATAGCAAAGTTTTGCTTTCAAATTGTTTAAAACTGATTTTAAGCACTGACGTACCTTAATTAACGGAATATATCCCTATATATAATAGTATATAGCATGCAAATATACATACACACAAAATCACTTTTATCTTGCCGACCTGTGCATGCAGTATGGGGTTATCACCAATGTAAAATTGAAACGATACAATATAACTATAAATTATAGTTTCGAGTATAGGCCTATCTAATTATCATACAGATAGCGAACCTTGTAAGTGGATAGCGATAAGACAGTACGTTACATGTACATTAATGATTTAAATATGTATTGAAATTATGTTCTCCAACTTGTACGTATCATTTAAAATCATCATCTAATATGCAACTATACTCCCCACGACCGAAGAGTGAGTTATTTTGCAAATATTCTAAATAGGTGAAACACTAATCTTTATTTTGATATAGTTTTTTTGTTAATGACACTAGTTATAGATGGTCTGTTTTACAAGCAAAGATAGCAATTTTTTTTTAATTATTAATTGTTGTTGTTGTTGTTGTTGTTGTTTGCGATAATCACATTAAGCAGACGACGCGGAGATAATCATGAAGAGTTGTATGCACAAATGTTTAATTCATGCAAAAACCCATTACACATGCATTTCTCTATCCAATGATGGTATTTCCATTTTAGGCAAAACAGGAGTCAGAACGAAACTTTTGCTATATCAAAAATGATGGTATTTTTAACTTTTAAACAGCTTTTTATAGAATTTCTCACTATTATATTTCCATTTCCATAAAAATACACTTAAAAAAACCTATTCTCAGTTATAGCTTATTAAAAGATTGTTTATAATAACGTATTTCATGTAAATATTAAACTGATTTTTTAAAAATGTATTTTGCTTAAATTTACTAAAGTGCATTTATAGTTTCACTCCATATGGTCACTAGAGATACATAATGATTTCCGATGTTTTATGGCCCCCATAAAGTGTGCAAGTGTGACTGCCGACACGCTAAATTAAATAACGCCCGAGGCGGCTTTATCGATATCTGCGGGAGGTAAATCAGTACTAAACTATCACCAAGAGTTACATTTCGTGAAATTATTGGGTTTTTTCAGTCGATTTCGATTTGAGGAAGATTCTTCCATATGGTGGCGGTGGCGGTGGAGGTGGCAGTAGTAGTAGTAGTAGTAGTAGGTAGTAGTAGTAGCAGTAACAGTAGCAGTCGTGGTCGTGGTGTCGGTGGCGGTGGCGGTGGCGGTGGTGGTTGAGGTGGCAGTGACAGTGGCAGGGGTAGTAGTAGTAGTAGTAGTAGTAGTAGTAGTTGTAGCAGTAGTGGTCGTGGTCGTAGTGGCGGTGGCGGTGGAGGTGGCAGTGGCAGGGGTAGTAGTAGTAGTAGTAGTAGTAGTAGTAGTAGTAGTAGTCTTAGTAGTAGTTGTAGTAGTAGTAGTAGCAGTGGCAGTGGCAGTAGTAGTCGTAGTCGTGGTCGTGGTGGCGGTGGCGGTGGCGGTGGCGGTGGCAGTGGCAGTGGTAGTGGCAGTGGTAGTAGTAGCAGTAGTAGTAGTAGTAGTAGTAACAGTAGCAGTAGTATTTGTTGTCATGGTCGTGTTCGTGGTGGCGGTGGCGTTGGAGGTGGCAGTGGCAGGGGTAGTAGTAGTAGTAGTAGCAGCAGTAGCAGTAGTAGTCGTAGTCCTGGTCGTGGTGGCGGTGGCGGTGGCGTTGGAGGTGGCAGTGGCAGGGGTAGTAGTAGTAGTAGTATCAGCAGTAGCAGTAGTAGTCGTAGTCGTGGTCGTGGTCGTAATGGCGGTGGCGGTGGCGGTGGCGGTGGCGGTGGCGGTGGCGGTGGCAGTGGCAGTGACAGGGGTAGTAGTAGTCGTAGTCGTAGTTGTCTTATCTTGCTTTTTATTCAGCTTTAAATTTGTTATTTGTTTCTCTGTGTGTTTGTGGTTGACTGTAGTAGTAGTAGTAGTAGTAGTAGTAGAAATAATAGTAGTAGTAGCAGTAGTAGTAGTAGTAGCAGTAGTAGTAGTAGTAGCAGTAGTAAAAGCAGCAGCAGCAGCAGTTGTAGCAGCAGCAGCAGCAGTAGCAGCAGCAGTTGCAGTAGCAGTAGCAGTAGTAGTAGTAGCCGTTGTAGCAGTAGTAGCAGTAATAGCAGTAATAGTAGTAGTAGTAGTAGTAGCAGTAGTAGCAGCAGTAGTAGTAGCAGGACGAATAGACGATAAATGCAGCGCGAAAAGACGACAGAACGAAAAGACGAAAGAACGACAGAACGAAGACGACATTTCAAAGCCGAAAAGACGAAAAAAAACGCCACACGAAAAGACGAAAAGTAGACACTTCAGCCATGAAAAGAGGCTATTTGATATTGTCCTCTTTTCATTATTTGTGTGGCCTTCTGTCGTCTTTTCGCTTCCAATCTGTGATCTTTTCGTTCTGTCGCTCTGTCGTCTTTTCGTTCTGTCCTCTTTTCGCGCTGCATTTGTCGTCTTTTCGTTCTGTCGTCTTTTCGTCTTTTCACCTTCCGCTTGACATGCGCGTTTCCACCATTGCGGACATTTCCTGGTGACTTCTGGAAGTCGGGACGATTTTGAATTGTTGGGGAGACAGCGAGTGTGCATACTGTGTGTCCAATAAATAATCAACGAAGGGTGACTAGTTCTTCGTTTATATAAACACAGAATTGTCATCATAATTATATTGATCACTAGTCTTGTGTAAGGCAGCAAACATGTAATTATGTAACACATTTTGCGCACGAATTTTCTAAACGAGTTCAATAGAATCTAGATCATATACGACGGTTGCATTTTTAAAGACAAGGTGAAACGTTAAAAAAGCAAGCGTCGCAGATGATCATGACTATTCAAATTCAAACATTTGCAGCAGACGGTGGATTGGACGATTTCTCGTCAAATACAGCAATTTTAAAAAAAGGTAAGCGTGATATTTATGTCTATTACTTGTTCCGTTGTTGAAATCATCTCGGATTGAATTGATTGATACTGGTACATTCGGGGAATCGCCACCAACTGCTTTAGTTTGTTCCACAGTGATGTATACCTGCTTGGAAATCGCGTTTTTCAAAACATTTTGATTTGTCACAGAAAAACGGTTTTCGGTTTCGAGAATGACATACATCTACGATTCCAACCAGCTCAGATTTGTGGATAATTCCCTGAATTTGGCCAGTGAAATTATTGATGAAAACAGTTAGGTATCAAATGTTGAACAGACAGACATTCACACCATGTCTCTAACTACGTTACTGTGGGATTTTTTTTCAGAAAACGAAAATATGTTTATTTTCAACAAATAACACAAAAAATAATAATAATATTATTAATATTTTTTTAGTTTCCAACAACGATATAGAAACCTGTGAGTACCTGGAGTGTTTTGGGTATACATACGGGTGAGGGGGTGTGAGGGGGGTCGGGGTCCGGGGTCCTCCCCCGTGAAAAGTTTTGAAAAATTGAACCCAAAATAAGAACGTTTTGAGCGACTAAGAAACGTATTTTGAAGCTATTCTAATTCTAGAGAGTCATTCTTTTTTCTTTGATGTATTGAGTATTTACCGATGTTGGACGGGTTGGTCTATATTTTACCCTAGCCCCACTTCGGCTTCACTTTTTATTGTATTTTTTGCATTGTTAGCTTTTTCATTTTTCCGACACTCAACTCTGAATTATACGCACGGGCGTATAGGAGTATGCCCAGGTACGCCCCTGGCTACATTTCATTTTAATACGCCACACCTGCAAAATTTTAACATAACCCTTAACCTCGCCAAAAAGACACACTGGTCAATCTTGGCGACTCTCAGGACCTTCAGTCCTTTGATTGTAGTCTGCTGAGGCTGTATAATCACCACGGATATCAACGATTGACACCTACGAGATCTACACTTGTCGTATGCTGGCGTCATATATCGATCCTGGAGGGGAGCTGATAACTCAGCATACGACAGCGAAAATGGCGGAAGGGACCTTGGAGCAGACACAGAATGGAAAACGCTGAAACATCACCCCTGCAGAAATCAGGGCATTTACGTTCCAGGGGTCGTCTACCATGTAAGTAAAATGTTTGTTTTTTCACGCCTTATTGCAACTAGCCATTTTAGCGTGCTTTGCTTTAACAGCTTTCTAGCTATCAATTTCAATAGCAGTTTAATTAATATTTACTTCATGCATAAATTCAAGTTAGATGGAAGATTACCATTGTTCGGAAATTTCAAACCACAAATTAAATATATATATCAAACTGAAAAAATAAACGCAATTGGAAGTTTTGCATTTGATAAATTTGAAAAACCTTAGTTGACTTATAAATCCCTACTTAATAATAAGTTTTGTCTTAAATTTTAAGAGTTACACTGTGCAACACATCTATCTTGTTGTTTTTTGTTTTGTCTTTTTTTTTGACAAAAGGAAAATCAAAAGGAAAATCCCAAGAAATGTGTAATTATATCTGTTAAATTATGTTCCCCGCTGTTCCCCGCTGTTCCCACTGAATAATGAAGAGTCACACCTCCATAGAAATATCTTGTCTTTTCTTTATATATTTATTTTGGATATCACCATTTTTGTTTCAACTGTAGGAAAACTCAGCAGAGATGGTATGTGGATCTTGCATAAAAACTGAAACACTCGTACGTTGATTATGTTAGCATTGTATTTATCTAGTACGTTAAACAAATCTTTATACATGATATATATGCTGGGTTTTGAACAAAACAAAACATTTCTTTACAATTATCAATGAAGGCGTATTAAAGTAACACAATAAATATTTTGACAATTTTGTAAATGTTTACTGCTTTCAAGATTTAAAGGGACACGCAGCAATCTGGTGTATTTGCAAATAAATTCTTTTGAAAGACCCTCAGATTGCAGAGACCCCTTTTCATCAAAATTGTATTTTAAATCTTCTGTTGAATATTGTAAAGAAATTTTAAAAAAAATCTCCCCATTATACAGTTTCTAACCATGATATGCAGTTTTTTCTTCTAAATATTTTATATAAATATTAAGCATATTACATCTATATCTGTACAGTTTGTAGACGAATGGCCCACATCCTCCTTTACAGACCTATTACGGGGAGAATAAATGGATAACCATTAATTTGGTGATCGAAATTTAAAAAAAAGAAATTTACTTTGCGTATCAATCTCGCACGGATGGCAGGATCCAAGCAGACGCAAGACATGGAAATAGATGAGTGACAGGGACCTAGGAAGATTAAATCGGCACAGGTTGAGTGTTGACAACACAGGAGGAATAAGCCTACTTTGGTCTGTTTTATTAATTTAAATTGAAAGTTAATAAGTATATTCCAACGCCAACGTGTCATCATTTTCTTAAAAGATGTCTAGCTTAATATGTACATATACACATAATCCATGGTGTGTCTGCTTCATGCTCCCTTGAATAATAAATGGACATCTTTATCAACATATAGAGGTAAAAGCAGATAAAAAGTCCCAGTGTTGTTTGTCAGACATCACTCCAAATCTCTCAAAACAGAACAAAAAACATGTGTGCGCCTATGAGAGCATAACGTCGATTGATGAGTCTCCTTCTGCAATCAATCAAAGTTTTTCTTTACCCTCGCCCTATGGCACTGGGCCTTTTTGGTGAACTTTTCAGAAGAAGGTTATGGGTTCGGGTGTAGAATCTAGCATCCCTCGTCAAAATTGGTTTACTGTAGAATCGCAGGTTTACTGTAGAATCGCAGCAGTAATATCCTTCTGCTAATGGTCGTCTACAATTTTGTGACAGTTCCAGGACACCACAAACATCTCGGGATTCCTAATCAACAGGATTGACCTACTTGGCGTTAAAAACGCAGAAATCTTCTGATTGGCTTATCAAATTTCGAGCCGGAAATGGGATTGACCAACAAGTAAACATCGCTGGACTTCTTCATTGTTTGTTCTAGTTTCGAGCACAGGACCACCAGGACGTGTCCATCTACAGCTCTGTCTACAGCTCACCAGGCGATGTCGAAGAGTCCTGCGGGAGGATCAACAACTGTGCCCTTGATAGAGGAGATTGGTATTTTAACCTGGACTTGTATATAGTTTTAAATTGTGGTATGCACTCACGGACAAGACTTGTTTTAGCCGCTTAATGCAACTACTGCTGGATTATCGTGGCTGCGCTGATCAACGATACCGAATCCTGCGAGATGTTCACCTGTCGTAGGATGTAAAGCAAACAGGGGGTTCCAAAATTACCATCAAAACGACGGTGTGTATAACGGAGGAGCCACCACAACAACATAAACACGTGCAGCTGGATTGACAGACTTGGGACACTTCGACACTCCTAACCATCTTTTTTCCTGATTGGCTAAGACGACTTCGAACTGGCAATCGGATTGACCTAGTCACAATTCTGCAGGCAATCCGACTGGCCAAAATCTACAAATTCCTCTTTAATCTTCCTCGAGAAACTAAACAACTACAGACTATCTACGTTGGATTTCTTCGTTCCTACCAACTCTACTACTGCTGTTCTACAGTAAACATCTTTGGACGAGGATGTTGCCTTCTACTGGACTCTCTCGCAGCCATACTCTGCTATTGAAATGTTCGCCAAAAGGATTTGTTCCACAGGGCCAGGGTAAATTAAACTTATTGATCGATCTTCTTCAACTCTACTGCTGTTATCTATTGTAAACTACCTTGGACGAGGGATGCCGACCTTTCCCAAACCCACCTGCATTCCGTAATCATCTATTGAAATGCTCGCTAAAATGCGTCATGCAACAAATATAGATATAAACATCGAACAGGAAAAGTAGCATTCAAGGACGACAGTCTACCACAAACACACAGAAACAAAGAACAACTTAGCATATTTCACTACCGCTCATGAACAGTCTCAATCAAACCGAGACTGCAATATTTCGTATGTGTCGTGCTCGGCCGTTTCCAAAGGTCCATTATCATACTCTTTTTTTTAAATATGGAATAAAAGGCCAAATAAGCCTGGGAATGGTCAGTGGCAAAAAAGGCCGCTGGGGGTTTAAACCAGGTTCTAAGGTGCACCAAATCTTACACATCCCAATAAAACGGGACAGTGTAAATAAAGAAATAAAATAAAAGCTGTGACTGACTTAATTAATTCATATTTAATAGTTGTTTATGACCGCAACCTGGCTTTATGATGTCGATAATGATGCCAAACACCTATGTAAAGTTTCTATCCATTATGTAAAGTATTTTCGGAGATTCAAGCTTGCATACAAACTTCAACCGGACGCATATGATTAGCCAACTTACCTGAGAGATATTTTTAATCAATGTACTACTTTTCAAAATAACGGATTTCAAAAAGGAAAATAACTCTAGCCAAAATATAAACATATTCCTTTTTTAATCTGTGTGGATTTTCAATGCCAATCTATTTTAAGGACTGGGGTAGTATTACAGTAAGTGTTATTTAAATAACAGAAATGTATTAAGTGTTTAAAACAAGTGCAGCATCGCAAGCTTTAGACCGAACAACAATAAACCTATTTTTAACTTCCTGAATAAGGAATGCAAAGTATACAAGAAGACATTTACAAAGACGCTAGATTTGATTTTTTTATTTTAATGCGTGCACATGTTTGTATTGTCGTTTCTCTTAACTGTATTCATACAGAGTGACAAGTTTGTACTTTCGTCTCTCTTAACAAACTGTATTCATACATGGCGAATGAAAAACATATTTTTCAAATGAATATTCTCTTTGATAGACAAAAATTGAATTAAATGTTGTGTAACGGTTCATTAATACAGTATATGCTATTTAGAGCCGCCCCAGAGAGAGGGACGGGTACATTCAGGAACCTGTCTTACTCGTACGAACAAATATAGCTATCATGGTTCCTTAAAGTGCTCAGAGAAAGTTGTTTTACATCATTTTAGTACTTGAACACGCGTCCTGCGGATTTTAAATCCACTTGACCAGACCCTATCATATATTTGAAATAGACATGAAGATGCCGTGTCATCTAAAATATACACTTTATTCAGGATTAGCCAATGAACAATGGATTTTCTAATGAATAGCATGTTCGTTAGACAATGAAACTGTTGTTTTTTATTTGGTATCGAATTAGACAAGCAAAAACTATTTTTTCTAATATAAATTGTCTTCGGTAGACAAGAGGCCGAATATGATTATTAAATAGTCCATTTAACTTCAAATTGCTATTCGTACAAAATGACATGTTGGGACTTCAAATATGATGGGCTGTCAGCCAGTCTGATTGTGAAGTCTCCGATCAGATGTCAGGGTAGACTGACACCCCTGTTTGTATATGGTGCAATAATCAATTATACCTAGTGGGATATTATCTAGACATGTTATTAATGTTAGTTTTAAATGAATACATGTCAATGATATATACGTGCCCGTCACAGTAATACACAAACGAGTTGTTACATGGGCGGCCTGGTAAAGATTTACCACCACCAGGGCCAGCAGAGCTTATGGGATGGTGTGTTGTCCGTCGTCCGTCTGTCGTCCGTCGTCTGTTAACTTTTCAATTGTTAAGACGATATGGCCTTTATTTTTCACTCGATCTTTACCGAACTTTAACATATTGTTAATATCAATGAAAGTTCGGATAAATTTGAAAACCAGTCATATCGGAAGAGTAACAGCGGTGTTATGGCCCTTGATTTAGTTAAAAATGCTATATTTTGCTTCGTTAAGACGATAAGTGCTTCATTTTTCATCCGATCTTTACCAAACTTTACCAGATTGTTATTATCAATGAATGCTCGGAAAAGTTTGAAAATCAGCCAGTTCGGACTAGTAACAGCGGATTATGACCCTTGATTTAGTTTAAAAAGCTATATGTTGCCTCGTTAAGACGATAGGGCCTTCATTTTTCTATCGATCTTTAGCAAACTTTACCAGATTGTTAATATTAATGAAAGCTCGAGTAAGTTCGAAAAACAGCTAGATCGGACAAGTAACAGCAGTGTTATGACCCTTGATTTAGTTAAAAATGTTATATTTTGCTTCGTTAAGACGATTAGTGCTTCATTTTTCATCCGATCTTTACCAAGCTTTACCAGATTGTTAATATCAATAAATGCTCGGACAAGTTCGAAAACCAGCCAGTGCGAACCAGTTACAGCGGAGTTATGACCCTTTATTGTGTTTAAAAAGCTATATGTTGCCTCGTTAAGACGATAGGGCCTTCATTTTTCATCTGATCTTCACCAAACTTTACCACTATTGTTTACTCTTTTTTTATAGTTAATATTTTTATTGATTCATTTTTTTTTTCATTTTTATTCATTTTTCTTTTTTTTAATTAATTTTTTTTTTCAATAATTTTTTTTTGTTTAAATATTTTTTTTTTTATTAGCTCTAATGGCCAAATTTGAAAACCAGCCAGATCGGACCAGTAACAGCGGAGTTGTGGTCCTTGATTTAGTTAAAAATGCTATATTTTGCCTCGTTAATACGATAGGGCCTCCAAAAAGTTCAAAAAATAAATAAATTGCAGTCAATCGCTTTATTGATGTTATAAGAGCCATGTTAGCCAGTAGAGCGTCCACAGGCCCTATTGTGCCTATTGTTTGTTGATCATTATTTCTATTCGATTCTGTTGTTGTATGTGTAAGAAATGTATTGATAGATTTCACTGAATTATTGATGAACATCCATACACGTGCGCCTATCAATGAGAAACAGCTTGACCTGTTTATCAAATAAAAAAGAACTTTCTTACATGTCTTGTGACTACACCTTTTCTGGTGAGTTTTCGTGTAGAAAAATATTTTTTCTATGAAAATTACACTGCTGAATTATCCACATTTGAGTTGAAGTTGCCGCAAGTCATTAATATGTGACGTTTTAATATTGGTGTCAAAGGGGAGAATAGTTGGTGGTTTCACACCTATACTGATATAACCACGGACAGTAAAGGCTGGGTTGCTACACAATCTTGGTAAACAGTTAAGCAGATCGGGTTCTGTATAGTGCAATACATACTGAAAAGGAGATCGGAGATTCATTATATAACCCTGCAAGCACATGCAGTATACTTCGGAAAGTCTTAACTAAATCAGTCAATAATTTATTGCATTACATCCTTCTGTTCTTTCCGGACGACACACTTTATACGGGCTATGTCCTGATGATACAGCAGCTATGACGCAGCCTATAGGGAATATATAGGTACAGTAAACGGGACGACTCCATTCGCACATTCCGGTGATACCATTATTGTATTTCCTATAGATCTCCATAATAGCCTTTTGGCTTGCAACCCCTATTCCTATATCTGAACGGATGAACAAAACTAACTTATTTATTTAAGAACTATCTTAGGGACACTCAACAATGACCAGAAAAGTGTGGGGTAATGTAATGCTTTCAGCCTCTAATACTTCACTGAAGGTTGGCACCCCCAGTAAAGTAAAATCTCAACAACTCAAAAATCTCCAATGCAGTTGCCCTATCGTCAATTCATTTGTTTGTGATGGCATATGCCTTGTTTCTTATTAACATAGGGATTGTTGTTTGCCGTAATGCGCGTTTTTGTTGACTGTGTTCTTCGAAAACTACATTTCCTGTTCGACTTTTATACCTACAAGTACGTGTAGAGTTCCCTTTATGATTTATTCTCTTATAGGTGCCATGTAGTGGCAAATAGCTGTCAGTTCATGCCTTGTTCAAAATTGTGTCCATTGCATATGACCGAGAACAAACAGGTGGATTACTTGTATATTATAACTTTAATCTTATTTTTGGGTATCCTGTTCAAATCTTTGCAATTATATATAGCTACACAATAAAAAGCGTACTATCTGATGTATCACATGCATAATAACAACGTCCTCCAAATGGAGGAATTGGTTGTTTTCAAGAGTGGCTAGGGGAGGTACATGCATATGTCCCAAATCTGCCCCCGCCCCCTCCCTTCCC
This sequence comes from Cyrtodaria siliqua, assembly GCA_037043455.1. Lineage (NCBI taxonomy): Eukaryota > Metazoa > Mollusca > Bivalvia > Adapedonta > Hiatellidae > Cyrtodaria > Cyrtodaria siliqua. The sequence continues at coordinate 349,995 of JAWPHD010001004.1, forward strand.
ACTTCTATTGAGGTGTCGTTGCACCATTGATATTTCTTCTCCGACGAATGATGTATGTATACATGTCAATAGATAAAACGTATAGGCATACGTAGCTTTTAAACATATCAATCAAACTGATATAGCGTTCTCTAACAGAAGAATATACAAAAAGGGGTTATACGTTAGAAATAGCCGCTCTGTGACGTCACTTTCTTTTTTTGACACGCCGCGGATTTACCAAACTTCTACTTTTGCCTTACTATCTGTCACTTAAATTTAAAACAAATTTGTTTGAATAGTGTTTTACGTCATTTTTAGCACATGTTAGGCATATATGACGCTCGATTTCACATTATTTGTTTGTTTTTGGTATTTTTCCTGAGTAGAACCATTACTGTATACCTCCCATCACACGTAAGGATAGACATTAAATAGGCACTATTTGACTGTTCATCGACGATGTTCAACTCATTTGGTTCTATTCGCTCCTTGAAACGTGAATTTCTTTTAAACCACTTCATATTATTAGTGTAAGTGAGCATAAAAAACGGCATGTAAGGCAATCTTTATTTTACATGCAATGAAAATATTTAAACGATTTCCTAGTTCAACACTATTATATCATAGTTGGATACTTAAACCTATATCCACTTGGTAAACAGACTATTATCTCCAAACAAACACACATTGACACCTTCTATCTGCATAGCGATTACCTCACTAAGAAGAATCGGGTATTTCATCACGTTTAATACGATAATAAGATAACATTGGACTGTTTTGTTTTATCTGAATTCGATTATTATACACGTCTCTTTAGTCAGTTTCATTGTCATTATTTATATGTATGTAATAATTAGTTTGTATCAAGTGGAAATTTAACCAAATAGAAACCCAAATATATCGACCGTTGGGAGCGACTATTGGGTTTTAATTTTGTTAAAATACCATCTAATGAACAATTCAGTGAACACTGGCATTGACATGGAAATGATAATTCCCGCGAGCGCAGTTTACCATCGTATTATGATGCTGGACAATGCGAATTGAACACTTGATACAATAGTCAAGTGGGTTTACAGATTTAGCAAATGGCAATGTCTTTACAGATATAGTACATGGAAATATGTTTAGGTCTTTATGCGAAATCTTACGTTCTTTAGAATTATTGGTAAAGGTGACTGATGCCAGTTACATGAACATGTTGGGTTAAGCAAAAATTCTACACCCGACCATAATATTGAGCTTTTGCATGTGGATTAAGGGAGACAATACTCAAATTTCACAAACGTGTACATGTACTTTATATACACCTCGTGTTCAACGATGATCTCTTGAGAAATGGTTTTAAGTGTTTAATGTATGTTTATCAACGTTCATTGGAAAATAACTGTAATTGCATAATCACACAGAAAATAATGATTAGGAAATTGCAGTTATTTTCAAATGAACGCTCATACATTCATTGAAGCTCATTTAAGAATGAACGTAGATTAAATCAGGGCTTTATGCAACTCATTTTTTTTTCTTAAAGCCCTTACGCACACCGTATGTTTATTGTTTTTGTCATCATGATTTACTAAGTGATCAAAATTAAATTATCTTTTTAACTTTTCTATAGAACAACTGGAAAACCTCGACTGCAATGTGTGAACAATTAAGAATGGTGTGATTAATGTATTCTATTGGCATAACAATCGATTGAGTAATTAACAAACACGCATGTATCAATAAAAAAAATAATAACACCGGCAAACGTGGTAATGATAATTCGAACTACACATTATTAGTGTTTGTTTGTTTTCTTCTCGGTTTTAAGGTTGGCTGATTTAGTATTTTAATCAGTTAAAATTGTTGACAAAATCGAAATGCAATGATTGTAAAATGCTCTCATTTCCAAGTTAGTTGCTGCAAAACGTAATTGTCTGTACCCTTTTCACGATTTGCGTGGGTTTTTCGTGTTTTTAGCTAATTGTGTTTTTTTTTAGTGTTTTGTTCTCAAACCAAGAAGTGTGAAATTGCGATGACAAAAGATGACCGATGTTTGTGCTTAAAAACTACCTAAATACAATTTCAATATGTATGTTATTACTTGCAATCATCAACAGGCACTGTACTGTATAAGTGAGAAAGTAAAGTTTACCCTTCCATAAAAGAGATTTGTTTACCCTTCCATAAAATATACACGCTGATCCAAGAAAAATATTTTTAAAATGGCCAAGTTAAAAAATGTATTTTTTGTTAAAACCAAAGTCATAAACCATTTAAAAACTACCCTAAACACAATTTCAATATGTCTGTTATTACTTGCAATCATCAGCAGGTACTTCGTAAATGAGAAAAATAGTTTACCCCTTCCATAAAATATACATGTTGATCCAAGAGAATTTTTTTTTTTTTAAAAATGGCGAAGTAAAAATATGTTTTTTGCTAAAAATCAAAACCCACTTAAAACTACCCTAAACACAATTTCAATATGTATGTTATAACTTGCAATTATCAACAGGTACGGTTTAATTGAGAAAAAAAAGTTTACCCTTCCATAAAATATACATGCTAATCCAGGAGAAAAAAAACACGTTCAAAACGGCCAAGTAATAAAAAAATGTTTTTGGTTCAAATCAAAGTCATAACCCATTTAAAAACTACTCCAAACACAAAGTGCATATGTTTTGTATGATAAACAAAGATCGACGCATATATATAAAAAGTGTGAAAGGCGTATAAAAACAAACAAAAAAAGACTGCACGAACGTCGGCCATCTTTTTTTTCATCGCAATTTCACGCTTCCTGGTTTGTGAACAAAACACTAAAAAAAGCAATTAAAAACTTGCTAAAAACACGAACAACCCATGCAGATCGTGAAAACGATACTTACAATTAAGCTTTGTAGCAACTAACCATGTTGTTTATAATTCAATTCAATTTTTATTAAAGCATAAACATTTTACAATGTCCATCGCCATCAGCATTGAGGCGGTAATACATACAAGACATACTAAATACAAATACACACATATATTAAAACATGTTCTGGAGAAGAGCATGAGAAATATTTAGGTATGAGTAAACAAATTTAAGGATAAACACGTATATATTATTGAAAGTAATTATAGCATACAAGTTGTTCTCACCACTGTGTGAAATTGAATTGAATTGTTGTTTATAATGTCTTCAACAATAAAACGCGATAAATCATGGAGCGAAATCACATTGTACATTCTAAAACATGGCGGCTAAAGTGAACGTTAATGACCGAAGTATTCCGAATGAGTCGACGACAAGTGTTTGGAACACTTCTGTCCGAGACCAGTCCCTTTAATTATCAGCTCAGATTAAATTGAGTATGCACATCTTCGTCCCTCGACCAATGTCAAAGTATCCGGAGAAGTAGCATCTTTTATTTTATGCTTAGCAGTGAAATAGTGGATTTTAGCAATGAAATAAAAGTGGTATTTCATACGTGTGAAATATAGAGTTTTATTTTTTCACTGCCGGAACTACTTTTTTTTTAAAAACTATTTTGTTCCGAAAGTTGCTATAAAAGTTATATCGTTGGATTTCAATAACGAAACTAAGAAAATGAGTCGTAGATTATTAAAATCGGTTAAGTAGTTTAGAAGTTACGGGGAATTAAAAACAGCAATGTTATCATACTAAGCCAGTGACTTCATCAACTTTTTATTTATATTTCTGCATACTGCAGTACACTTTGATTATAAAGCATAAAATAAAAAGAAAATGTGTTGTTTTGTCATGTATAACAGATTTTATTTCATCGAGAAGTGTCTGTTATTCACTCCTGAACAACAAATATCCTCTATATAAACCACATGTCCAATGAGACTGTATCTCAGAACCATTGTTCAGTTGAGTTTCATGCATAGTATAAACACCCTCCGTGGATGTTAAAAGGAAAAGTAACAATAAGTCGATGAACATTAAACAGTAAATATTTTATTGTGTTTCCATTCTGTCTTCTAAGTCTCCTTCTACTTCAAACTTCTTCGCTGATCGAATATTATACCCCTCTGTAAACTAGAAAATGTGGCCATGGCACACGAATACCCCTCTGTAAACTAGAAAATGTGGCCATGGCACACGGATGCCCCGTTTTAGCGTCAGTCACATAAAATAACGCTTCAATGTAAATTAACCAAGTGAGAAAAGTAGGTAAAGGTCATTCATATTGACCTACGTTTGTTATTAAGAACATACTGATTTGTGTCTGAGAAATGGACTTAACGAAAACTTGACTGTAAAACGTTTTCGTACGTACGTACGGCCCTAAGGCCGGACGGAAGGAGAGGCGGATATAGGGACGGGCGGACAAGGGTAACACTATTTGCCCGCTCCACTTTCATGGCGGGTATAATACGTTTTGAATCACTGAATGTCTTAATGTATAATATCCCAAATTGTAAAAAGAATTTCATAAACCATAGAAAAAATATATAACTTAGGATCTGCTTTTTATTTCAGTAAAGACTAATGAAATTATCTGAAGGGCTGGGGCCTAACAGATATATATAAGTAAACGGTGACATAGGTATGAAACCACTAATTACTTTCCCCATTGACCAATGCTGGCATATCAACTTCAAATCAAATATGGATAATGCAGCAGTGTAATTTTAATATATAAACACATAATTATTTCTGATTAAAACCTCACGAGTAAATGTGGGGTCATAAGACATGTCAAAGTGTTGTTTTTTGTATTTTTTTGGTTGTTTACTAAACAGGTCAATGCTACAACTGTCTCAACTGATATTTTCTCACAAAGTGTAGGCATATATTCGAAAGTTGGGACATGTTATCAATAATTCATTAAAACCTTTGAATACACTTCTTATACATACAACAACAAAATAGAAATGAATAAATGGGCAACATATCTAATACCACTCAGCCTGAGTAGACCGAATACAACAGATCGAATGCCAGTCAGTCACAACAGATCGATTGCCAGTCAATCACACCAGATCGAATGCCAGTCAATCACAACAGATCGAATGCCAGTCAATCACTAAAGAATGAATGCCAGTCAATCACAACATATCGAATATCAGTCAACAACAAAATATGACTGATTCCAAAAATAGTTGAACTGGTTGGATTTCAGTCTATAAAATAATATATTAAACGGTCTAACATGTGTTGATAGAGGCAGTGTCCTGAACAGTTATGCTGAATCAGCAAATCAAGGGGCACTGCAATGAAATTGTTAGTGCGTGACAATAAATAGACGTTTGTGAAATTCCGCAAAATTTTTAAAGAGGAATTTTCTTGTTTCACAGTGGAAAGCAATATGTCTGTCACTTGCATGCAAGTAATAATACTAATCAAAGGCACTTATTGCAATACTAGTTCACGTACAATTCATTTGGTTTTGTAATTGGACACATGACAATCTTTTATGAAAACTCGCGGCGTCCTGTTAGTTTTTCTACATAATTTGCATTTTTGCAATTATTATTATTATTAGAATTTATTAAACTTAAGCAAATTGTTTTCGCTTATTACTAACTGTTGATTATATTGCACCAATAATATATTTAAATCTTTGGTAGCAAATTGAAGAAAAATTTAAATCGAAACATCTAATCTATATGCAAGCAGGATTAAAATCAAAATGATACTGCATGCTTAAATCCATGCTGATTATTAGCAAATTCAAGATTGCCATGTGTCCATCTAAATTGCCAACACATCGCATTGAAACTACAAAATACATTGCACATAGTTATATATGGACTTTTGAAAAAAATGTAATCAAGCGACCATCTCTGTAATATTAAATTATTAACACACATAAAACGTAAATTTGACTATAGTGTATATATACAATAACCGCGGTATATACCATGTACGGCTTAATAAATAATAAATTAGCTAAAAACCTTAGAGAGGACGATGTAATATTCTCAAACAAGCTTTTTTAAGAAGGGCTTTACACAAAACTTGGATAAAGATGAAATAATTATCAAAGCACAACGATATGTCCAACTGAAAACGTGTATAGAAACATAAATGGAAGCCATCTTGGAATGATGTCATCAAGCCCGTTTGTCATCTGTATCATTTTGACGAATAGTGTGACTTCCATCTTGGAATGATAAAGCCTTTGCCATATATGGATACTAATAAATATCGTTTAGAGTAAATAAAATCAGCAATTATATTAAAAATACATGTACAAAGTCAATTATGTATACAGTGTATACTGATTTTATGGTTTAGTATTCATTTGCAGTGATTTTCTTTGCTTAAACATAATATTTATAAATATGCCATGTATTGAAAAAGGGCTTGATGACGTCATCATTCCATTGTTGCCGGCTAAATGTTGCTTTTTATTTGGTCATTTCTCCATTGTGTTATGATATTTTGATAATTATTTCATCCTTGTCTGCGTTAAGGCGTGTTTTAAAAACATAACTTGTTTGAGAATAGTGCAACCACCATGTTCATGATTCAATAGCTTTCAAAAGCATACAATGAAAAGAATCACCGCACCCTACCTTCTTAGTTAGTATATACATGCACTAAATGTTTTGTCTTTTGAGCACAACACTCTGTAATCTCGTTAAGATATCACTGTCGCGAGACCATACACGTTACTATCGCGAGATTTCACGACAATTAGAGACTTCGTTGTCAGACAAAAAAGAGCTGTTAAAACTACTAGTTGAGCTGTCTAAACTGTCATGTTCTTTTTTATCACTCTTTTTTAGAACTTCGAGCATTTTCGAACTGTGTTGCTGCGCTTTCGCGCGTAACGCGGCAATGCTTTCTGTTCTGACGTCATCACTGTCTCGTTTGATGGTGTCGCCATCTAACATCTCCTCTTCTTTCATCTTCGTGGCTGCTTCTATAGATTTCTTGTGCATTCCTAAACATATAAAAAACGACCGTGTGTAAATATTAAAAATATCTTAAATTTGGAGAAAAAAAACAACATGAACAACAAAACTGAACAACAAAACATAAGTTGAATTTGGTAATTAGTTTCTTAAATAAAATAGTATATGTTACATTAAAGTTATGGTACACAGCGCAATGTTTTATATTTATTTTGTAACAGTTAGTTTAAGCAAAAGAAACCGTATAATCCACTGTCAGGTTTAATTTGTTACAAACAGCAAGGAGAGAAATATGTTTTTCACTAATAAAGGTTATTATCGTGTGAATAGTTATTAGTTATATTAATATTACTTACCTAGCAACCACGGAGCGTTTGAATGCTCGATTCCTTTGTCGGCACTTTTTACAATGGCTTCCGGAAGCGGAAGTGCGTGCCTCACCATTGCGCCATACAGCCCGTATTCCGCCATGATGCTGCTTTTACCCCATGTTTTCTCCGTCTTTCGCCATTTTGCCCGCCTATTTTGAAACCATACCTGTATATAATAAATAAATGATAATTATGTTCTTTCTCGGAAACAGAAATATGGTCCCTATTGTATGGTTATACACACATCCCTGCGAGATTTAATCTGCTTTTTTCTTTACATTGTGATGTATGCTTTCTTCATTCGCATCATCTCGATCAGTACCATGCTATCATATGTCGAACGATTCTATGAACCATCCAGATTGCTTGCGTCCTACTAACATAGCGGCGCCCTAGATCCATTAGATTTCTGTCACAATTCATTCGCAGTCAAAATCAATATTATCATCAAAGTTTTGCAATGTCATTTAGCCCATTGTTTTATATATGTTATAGTTTATTACGTAAAAGTTCATTTGAAATGTAATAACAAACCATGCAACGCAAATCATACATCAACCCGTAATAGAGTTTATATAGAAACAGTGCACTATTTTCTGTCAAGTTGACTTGCAGCTAAAAACAGAAAGAAGCGTTTTGACATATGTATTGAGTATTTGAAATACATACGAGTTCTGATTTTGAACGTAGCCGGAATTGACCGAGTTTGTACGAATGTGCTTCTTATTACCTAATAGTGTTGCCTTTAATATGCAGGTATGGACATTTCATCTGATGTTGTTTTTGTATTGTGACGATTGCATTTGCTCATCAACCATGTGATCATACTAACATGTTTGTTTTGTAAATATTTTGCATAATGGGCCAGATTGACGTAATGGCATTTTGAAACAAAAACAATATAAAACAGTTTTCTAAAAATTATAATTAAACCAAACATAAATAGTAGTCGTAATTTATTATTAAAAATAAGTATAACATTCGAAAAGGAAATGCAGCTTTCAGAGAAAATCCAATATGTAGACTATTTTTTTGCGAGTATAAAATCAAGTAAAAGCAAATGTAGGCTTCAACACATATTCACATATAAACTAGCTCACATTTTCGTAACTAAAATTTTCTACTCATAATTTGCAAAATAGCATTCTTGCTTCGGCGTATTGAGTACCAATTTGTCGGTTTATCTTTTTAAAATGTAATTTTCAAGTAATTAGATGCCACTAAGTGCTTAGCGCGATACTTTCAACTAAAAACGATTAGGAAAAACAAGGGGAAACGTATGTACCTGTCAATTTCATATCACATTTATGAACGCAGGCATAATCCAGCAACGAAAATACGACACAATATTGGCCAATTTGCCTGCTGCGAATCTAAATAAGTAGTCTAGATAAGGCACTAAACGCAGTTATTTTCCTGTCATTTATCAATTTGCACGGAGCGCGTCATGTGTTCGAAACATGATAAAAATTGCAGACGAGAAAAAGCAAGTACGAATCTTCGATCAAATACGAAACTAAATCTTTTAATCTGAGTGCAACTTTGTTTTATCTCTAATTTAATCAAGTCAAATAAACACAGCGTATTATTTTTGAAACCTAAGAAGTATTTTCTACCAGAGATGCGAAGTTTCAACGTAAGAGGTTACATATAACAGTAACTGTTACTGAGTTTCTCGTTTCCGCTATTGATGATGAAATTGTTTTATTTTACTGATTAATAAAAACAAACTGCCACTAACACGTGCTTCCTCATGTCAAAATATTTAAAATTTAAAGATCAACAAACTAATTATAAGGTCCTTCGGTTCATAAGCGTATGCTTATTAATCAGTCTCATAAAACGTATTTCTCTATTTTATATATACTCTGATGCCTTGGATGTCTATTGATAAATAAAAAGGTCTCGTTAAAAAACACATAAAATTGGATCAAATGGCAGACACAACGATGGATTCAGTGTCAATGTATTTAAGAGTTAACCCTGCATATATGTTATTAGCACGTACTATGGTGCTCGAACCTCTCTGTATGGTAGACTGGGTGATTTGGTTTAGAGCAAGTAATTCTATATATGGTGGACTGATACATCTGGTATGTAGCACGTACCAATATAGAATATAGGTTTTACATTAAAGCAAGCAATCCTCCGGCGCAGGTACCTGTATATATAATATTCACATCTGTTTTAGAGCAAGTACTTCTCTGGCGCATACACATCTTTTGTTTCTGAGCAACCACCCTTTGTCGTACATACCTGAATAAGGTCTTCTGATATATCTATTTTGAGAGCAAGCATTCCTCCGATGTACGTACCTGAATACCGTCCTGGTAGCACTTCTATTGCATACGTGCCTTTATGCGGTCGTCTGGTTGATATAGCTTCAGAGTAAGCTGCATATGTACCTGTACCTGTAAATGGTCGTCTGGTAGATCTAGCTTCAGAGTAAGCTGCATATGTACCTGTATCTGTAAATGGTCGTCTGGTAGATCTAGCTTCAGAGTAAGCTGCATATGTACATGTATCTGTAAATGGTCGTCTGGTAGATCTAGCTTCAGAGTAAGCTGCATATGTACCTGTATCTGTAAATGGTCGTCTGGTAGATCTAGCTTCAGAGTAAGCTGCATATGTACCTGTACCTGTAAATGGTCGTCTGGTAGATCTATTTTCAAAGAAAGCATTTCCCTAGCGTACATGCGTGCATACGATCCTCTGGTATATCTACTTTAGACACAGTTCACTGTCTCGTCAAGTCAAGTCTCACGTACGTGTATACGGTATTTGGGTAGATATATCTTCAGAGCAAGAACTTCTATTGTGTACGTATCTGTATACGGTATTTGGGTAGATCTATCTTCAGAGCAAGAACTTCTATTGTGTACGTACCTGTATACGGTATTTGGGTAGATCTATCTTCAGAGCAAGAACTTCTATTGTGTACGTACCTGTATACGGTCTTCGGATAGATCTATCTTCAGAGCAAGAACTTCTATTGTGTACGTACCTGTATACGGTCTTCGGGTAGATCTATCTTCAGGGCAAGAACTTCTATTGCGTACGTACCTGTATACGGTCCTCTGGTAGATCTTTTTTAGAACAAACAACTCACTGTCACACGTACCTGTATACGGTCTTCGGGTAGATCTATCTTCAGAGCAAGAATTTCTATTGTGTACGTACCTGTATACGGTCTTCGGGAAGATCTATCTTCAGAGCAAGAACTTCTATTGCGTACGTACCTGTATACGGTCTTCGGGTAGATCTATTTTGAGAGCAAGCACTTCTCTGGCGTACAAATCTGGGTAGTGAGCATCCTTAAAAGCCTTTTCAAGTTCATCTTGTTGAAACGCTGTAAAGATGGTCCTGCCAAAAACAAAAAACAGATATAAATAAATATAAGCAACGTATTTCGTTTGCCCGAAACACAACACAAATCATACATTATATCTATGTTTATAAGAGAACATAAGTGACGTAGTCAATCCACATCATCCAGCAGCACCATCTCCACCACTATCTTCGTTATCTTTCCCGTACATATCTTCATCAGTGGCAGCTTCAAAACTTATCTTAATAATAATTGTATCAACAGCAGAACATTTCATTTATCAGAAACAGCAGCATCAGCAACCATAGCGTACTTGTCTTATGTCCCTTCTCATGTATAGAGCAACACATCGTATAAATGCACCGTAAGAGGAACTTATATCCGGGGAAAAAGCTTACTAATTGGTCCCATAATTAAGATAATGGCCACTATTTTCACTGAAGCCGTGCCTAACACGGTGCTCCTTTGACCAATTACGGAGACACCGGCGGCGTGATTAGTCCATCCTGGAGACGTCAGATCGTGGGTTTGAATATTAATGGTATTCAATGGAACTCAATCCGGCCACTGTGTCTGGTCGCATAGAGACGGTATAATTAAATGTCAACTACGCATGCGGCGTTATCGTCATCATCATGTGCTATGTTCTTGTCATCAAAAAACGCGTTTAAGTAAGCTTTGTTTATTCAGCAGTAATGAAAGATTGCAGCTTAGGTAACGTTTCGAATAACATTAAAGGTCGTTGCCCAACGATTCGTATATCTGACGAGGTCATACATAAGAATATATGGGAGAAGAGTTACCTCCCGTAGAGGGCTTAAAACGGAGCAACTATCATTATTCGTCCCTGTTACAGTCAATCAAATCTTAAAAGCCTATAATGTGTTAATGTGTTAACGTATTCTTCCATTGTAAACGTGTAACTTGTACACACTTTTTTTTGAATACAACACCCAATATTGCGTATATCCTAAAACGTATGTACTAACATTTATTTTATTTTTAAACTTAGTTGCTGCGTGGAGATTATCTTTATTCATAATTTTCATAAAGCATAATACACATAAACTGACCAATATGTGGCCAAATATTTGACACACCTCTACATTCTGGTAGGTAAAAGACTCGACCTTTATCCTAGTTGTTCAACCAAGTTTACTGTTAAAATTAATGTGCTTACTGTGAGATTATTTTAAAACTCTGCATATGTCATGCACAGTTATGCAAATTGATTCAATATATGTACCTTTCAAAATCGAATCTTGAAAAGTATCATTTTTTTACACTTTTTATTTTACTATATAACCTAAGGATAAAAACAGAGTAACAGAAATGTTATTGAAAATAAGGTATATCTCAACATTTGAGAAAATCATGAATAGGTATATATACACAACGCCTCGTACCTGTGACGACGTCTTTTTTTCTTGTTTTTATTTATGTTCGATGTATTTCCGGTGTCGTACTTGTCAACATGTTGTGCACAGTGTGAATTATTGAGCACGGGTGATACTGAAATGATAACAGATAAGATATATGCAAAAAGATAGGATAAGACAATTTGAGATGATAAGAAATTCAAGAAGTGGCTAAATTAATTGATTGCTAATCTACCTCAAGGCTCTCATGAAACATGGACACTTTTTCTACATAAACCTATTGTAGAGAGCCAAAATCTGAACAATAACTATATATCGCATAACTTGCGGCAAAAGCCATGACATAATACAACAGTGTAACAAATATGCAACGAAGGCCGAATCATCGCTCGAGCTGTTATTCAAATTCTCACGTCGGTTTACCAATTTCATAGCGGAACTGCCTCGTCGGATTTCGTCACTCGGGAATCCGACATTCCCGAGTACGGAAATTGGCGAAGAGTTCCGATCGCTCAGTCGAGTTATCATCTACACGCTCCTGGATTATCAGTGACAATGTTGTGGACTGCATACATTCGTGCCCATTTTTGCTCGCATGATTTAACTTTATTCAAGTTATTTAATACAATCAATTTTAAAAAGGCACTTATGTAAAATACATATACATTCGTGTATATTTAATATTTTGCCACGCATCATATAATTTTATAATAATTACATTCAATGAATTTGAATTTGTATATATTTGAATATCGCGGAAATGAAAATTTACACACTATATTTGAACTCGTTTCCCTGCCATTGGATTTACAAAATAATCGGTGCAATATATGCCTTACTTATTAAAACAAGTATGCAAACAAAATAATGTTGTGTGAACTATTTTAAAAAATTGAACAAAACATTTTCAAGTTGTTGGATTTCCGTGTGAGAAAAAAGACGACACTGTAAAGAATATTCCGAAATGAATGGCATTTGTCTCAATTTGAGCCGTTTTCATTCGAAATTAAGGCCAGCAATAAAGTAGTCGTCAAAGCTAATCAATTATTAAGAAATATATTATGTTTTTACTTCCGCAACAAACTGAGGACGTATTATAAAGGGCATAGTATGTATTATGTTTTCTAATTTTTAAGAGTAAATTGTGACAGCAATAATTTTCATGTTTTAGTATACAACATAAAACATAGCATACTGAGCAAAGGTCAACACATATTGACATGTTATTTTAAAGTTAAACTGACATTGAATAAGCAATAAAGTATTTTTTTCCCATTTGATAAGTACCTCGAGATTGCCTTGCGTGCTTTTTAACTTTCAAGCGAAAAGTTTGAATCTGAGTCCGAAGATCACGGGTTAGAGCCTCAGTTGCGCCACTGGGTTACTGTGGTATGTCCTTGCATGGGTTGCTATGGTTTTACCTTAGGATATGTCCTAATCGCGTTCGTCGGACGGGGAAGTTATCCGGAAGGTTTTTTAGGATTTTTTTCCTCCGTGCACACTATAAAATATATTCGATGTTAAGAGAAGGACACCATGCACCCTCTCTCTCTCTCTCTCTCTCTCTCTCTCTCTCTCTCTCTCTCTCTCTCTGGTGCGACTCGAAATTACCTAAGCAATGTGGACGAGCCGTAACAACAATGCAAGTACGTTATGTGCTCTGCGAGAACTATCTGCGTCCTTCCTTTCATTGCTTATAGTAATCTAAAAAATAATTGACCATAAAGCCCTGTGTGCATCTTTCGGGAAATGGTTAATTTAAAATTGATGAGTAAACATGCTTTCGGGTAGTGTGTATTTCAAAATCATGTTGTTTTGAAAGATCTCAATATTGTGTAAACAAAATGGACATATACAAGCAAACATGGCGCCTGCCGGTCAATAGGTTAGGCCCCTGATTGTCACCTTTACCGTCGACGACAATCCCTTCCCAGAGAGTAGCCTACTTGATTTCATAACGAGCAAATCAAGTCAAGTCTAAGTGGGCTTTTGGAATATTATAGGGATTATCAAGGGTTTTAATGGGTTTAAGTAAGATTAAATAAGTCTTGATAGCTCAGAGACTAGTCTTATAAATTGTGCGTGAAATTGGCACGGCGGGTGAACACTTTAAGGGATGTCACGTTCAAGAGAATGTCGGCGTGAGAGCAATGTTAGACGTTGTATTTTGAACTTTTCATGAAGCAACTTTTGAGGTATCCTTGACTTCCTTGAAGGCAATTATTTTTTACAATCTTACTCCTAATACTGTGGCTCTAGGTTAGTTTGTAATATTTAAATATAGCCGTCACATTATATTGTATGAAAGTTAAACTCGATAGAGGATCGATACGCACTTTATTTTAAAATAATATATATTAGTCATCATGTAGGGGAAATAACTATTGCCACGATTTGAATTATTAAGAGTGTACATGTTTCATACTTAGTTTACACACCATGTATAAGACAGTATAGCCATTATGCAATATTAATGAATGAGGTAATTTGATTTAGGAGAAAACATTATTATGCACTTACTTTGAATGGCCATGTCCCTAGTTCTGAAAAAGAGCGGGACGCAGCTTGACTACAAACTACATATATTTTTTTAAAGTTAGAAAAGGGGGCGATGAAGAACAAAAGCACACCTTTCTAGATGTTTGTTTAGTTTGTATAACCGAAAATATGTAAAACAGACATACTATTGCCGCGTACCCCTTTAAAGCAGCTTGCACGAGTAAATAAAACAAATATATTTGTGATTTGAAAGTCTGATATTGTAAACAAATATAAACATTGGTGGGAGTTACTTTTGACCGTAGTTCCAGTAATAGTAAGGTAGCTTTAATATGTTTATCTTTTATTGAAGTAGATATCCGAAAATGCCGAATGGTTGCGTTACAAGTCGGAATATGGCAGCCCCTTGTGACCGTGGTGTTTTCACACTTGTTCACGGAGGTGTCGGAGCTCAGCAGGGACGTTGATAAGTTCCTAAAATGTCATATCAGGATCAACAGGTTCCACAATTATCGCAATGTTTTAAATCGGAATAACTCGCAGTTTTCATGAATTTTTCATTACAAAAGAGGAAGTATTGCCTCGACCTCTGGGAAACATTTCGGAAACGACGCCGAATGTAAAATTAACATTGGTTTGACATCCATGGGAAAATTGTTTAAAAAAACGATAGTATGTACTTAGATAATTATTCTAGCTGACGTTAAAAACGAGGAAAAAAAAGAATTGTTGTTGAACGACTCATCAACATATTGTTTTGGGTTATGTCGAGCCGCTCTAGAGAGAGGAGAAGATACATTGGAACATAGGAATACGGGAACTCTACCGTACCTCACTACTATCGAACAGGTGCATATATGGTTCATGAACGTGTTCGGATGATAGATTGCGGTACGGGTGACCGTCGGGCCTAACATGAGCTAAAAATGACGTAAAACACCATTCAAACAAACAAACAAATATACGATTCATCATTATATGTAGTTCTGCTGCGGTTATGTGTCGTGATTCGAACATAAAACGTGGTCCATAATGTATTAAACACGGTGATTCGAATATAATGGTTGTGGTCCAGTTTCATTATAGGGGGTGTTCCGAAAATTAATGTATGGTCAATATGTCATTACACGCGGTGCTTCGAATATTGTATGTTGTCCGTATGTAAATATGTAATTATATGTGATGCTTCGAAAAAAAAAGGTTTCTTACTGGTGTAACGTGATTATCTGAAAAAAAGGTTACACATTTTAAACATATAAGGCACGTATGTAAAAACATAATATAGCTGTTGAACGTTTGGTAACATATGTAAAAAAAGAAAGCTTTGTAACAAATGTAATAAAAACATGTCACGAATGTAGAATCTTTTGGAAGTCACATATAAACAAAAAGAATGAAGACAAATGCAGTAAGTATACGTTTTTTAACTTAATCTTTCTTGTGCAATTCATGACTTCGAATCCGAATTTGCGATTTATTTTCGTTTGTCTGATCGACATTCCGTTCGTTATGTCGTTCTTTAAATTAGTATGACCAGTATCACCCATTGCAAAATTGGATTCGCGACAGTCGGTTGACCTTGTTGATGCCGTGGAGTCGTGGACTATGTTAAAGAACGACGAAACGAACGGAATATCGATCAGAAGAACGAACATAAATCATAAATTAGGATTCTAAGATAAACATGCACAACAAAGATTAGTGTTAAAATTCTGTTAACATGTGTCGTCCTTGACTTCCAAAAGTGTTTACATTCGTGACAATATTTTATTAGATTTGTTTTTTCATATATGAATTAACTGCTGTTTGTTGTTTTTTTTACATATATAACCAAACGTTACATTTGTGGTATGTTTTGTGATTTATTTTTACACTTGTACATTTGTGACATTTTTTTTACGCTTGATGTTCCTGAAACATGCCATGTTTCTGCAGGATATCACGAGAGGAATAAGCTTCGATATGGCATACCCACAAGAGATGATTCAAGCTTTTAAACAAACTTACTCTAGTAATGATCCCTTTATTATACACTTCAAAAAAAGCTCGCAGGGTGCACAGTAGTGAAAGTACGTAGACTAGACAAGTATGCGACGACGTCACAGAACGTCATACTACTTCGTGATATATTTTTAGAAGGATAGTGAACAGAATCAGAAAACTAGTAGTCTAGTAGAAAATGTTTGTGTATGTCATTGTCAGAAAAGGAAGGTAATATGCATACATCATTGATAAGAATATAATACAATCTATTTAATGATTGCAGCGATGTGCATTCACGAATGTTGTTATCGTTTAAGCATATTCATCAACGACAAAATCACTGCTTAAAAAAGCAAAGCTTAAGGTTTAAATATCCGTTATAAAAAGATGAATGTTTAACGCGGAAGTACAATACAAGCTGTCACAGAAATAATGCAGTTACCAGCCCATCAGTCGACCGTAATCCTTAAGGCGGTCCACAAACGCCTTCATCAAAGCATACCAATGTTTAAGAACTTGTTCAATGAAAATCTAAACATATTTACACATCCTTTAGATGACTAACTGACTTTGTAATCCGTGACATGTATTATAGTCGTCTTAAACCATTGTATCAATATGACGGGGTTCCGCAATCGCATTCTGTCCGAGACGATGCACAGGTGATGCGCTAAAAGTGACGGAAACTTTGTTAAATACCTGCAGAATTAGCTCTATGGTGTATTATTTAGCACTGCTGAAGTATAAAAGATCGCTTAAGATGTTATTAGACATTCGGAAAGTGTTTTCAGTGAGCGACCAAGCGCGTAACTTTAAATCAAAGTCGACCCTAGCGATCCCCGCAACGATTTTTTCGGCGATATCCGAATGACCCTACGTGCTCTCGACATGTGTTAACTAAATCCGGAGGGTGAAGGATAAGTGGGCGAATAATGCTCTAAAGCACGGTCAATTGCTAATATTGAAAATGAAAAAATTGTAAAATAACAATTGTTTGTCCAGGGCGGCTTAATGATCATATCTGCCGGACTAATAAGGCCTCTTGCTGGGCGAATCGAGGGTTTCTTAATTTGATAAAGAGCAAAACGTGCATTAAGCTGGGAAGAGTATCCGAAAGAGGCGTTCCTAGATAACATGCCGCTGCTTCAGCGATGGGTTGCGCCATAATTGGAATTAAATTTGAAACAAGACTACGTCCTAGCTTTCGTTCGCACGTCGTGGTGAATTCCGCAGATAACTGTGAATGTTGGTGCAAATATGTTTCATCGGCAAACTTGCTTTCTTTTTAAAAAAAACTCACCGCGTCCGTTAGTTTTTCTACAAAACTTGTATATTTGGAATTCATAATCAATAGTTATTTGAATAAGTCAAAGCAAATTATTATTATTTTTCTAATTTTTTTTTTTGCATATTACTAATTATTGATTTTACTGCAACGATACTATATTTAACCCGATCGTAGAATAACGAAGAAAACTGAAAACGCATTTATTGCCTTTAATTTAATTATATGCAAACAGGTTTAAAGTCAAAACGAACTGAATTAATATAATATTATCGAGGTGCTGATGTTAATGCATGAACGGCAATGTGTCCCGTCGAATGTCGCTATTTTCCAGTATGAAAGGGAATCAACTCATTTATTACTACCAAATAAAACATGGACTTATTTATTTTTACACATAGACTTATTTATTTATTTATTTATCCCCAATTCACACATTAAATAAGAATCAATTGATATCTTCAGCCTAATTTCTTCACGCATTGTTCCTTAACTCGGAAAGCAAATACCGACACCGCACCGCTATCAAAATGAGTCAAAGTTAACGAAAAGGATGGTCGCAAATGTTCGACGATAATCTCTATAAGCCGATAGAATCCGACTTTCTCATTTTCGTTGAGTGTTTTTCATCTATTCTATTTGCAGATACTTATAAAATAAGTAAATATTTATACAAAAGCAGATAAGGCAATTGCAATACGATATACGAGAGGTGGTGAAAGCTATGCGGTATAAGGTGACATAAGCGGCAATTGCTTTAATAATTTAAATAAATGAATAGC